>CM055204.1:20078321-20128321 GCA_029224185.1 Karalla daura | reverse complement strand
CGCTGCACCGAGTGCGACCGCTCCTTCTCCCGGTCCGACCACCTGTCCCTGCACCGCCGCCGCCACGTCATGATGTGAACTCTGACCCCCCCCAACAAACAAACAGACTAACCCCACCCTGCATCTCACAACTCCCTCACAGCACATCTTGTACCAGGGCCCCCCACCCCGCCCAAAACTGTTCCCAAAACTGTTCCCAAAACAGGATTTTAAACTCCATCTTCCTCCTCTTCATCTGGAGCACCAGGACTGTGTCTGTGCTGGCTCTGAGTGTGTGTGTGCCTGTGTGTGTGTGTGTGTGTGGCTGTGCAGTGATGGATGGAGGATTCAGCACACCTTCATCATCATCTTCACCACCATCATCATCATCATCACCGTCCACCCCCCTGAAGAGCCAGCGACCCCCCACCCCCCCATCACACAGGACAAAGCTAAGAGCAGGATGGAGCCAAGGAGGGACATTCATCAGCAGGGACGCTCATCCATCCATCCATCCATCCATCACATGCATCTATCCATCCGAGGAGGAGGAGGAGGAGGAGGAGGGGAGGAGGAGGAAGATGAGGAGGACATGTTTGCACCGTCTGAACTTAGAAACTCGATGTCACTTCAGCCCCTGTCACGTTTCTGTGTGTGGAAAAGGACAAAATTCAAGTTTTGGGCAACAACTTTTGCCTGTTTGCCTGTTTCTATTGGAGGATATTAGTTTGGAGGATGTTATTGGAGTTCCATTCAGTTCAGTTGTATGTGAAGTGCTCATTCATAACCGCATCATTTCCAGACCATTAAACAGAAACAGTCCACCACCCCAAAATAAAAACAGAAAACGAGCTCCAAACTGTTGCCGATGGAAACAGACCAGTGAGTTTGCTGTAGAAACGATTTGTTAAAAGTTGTTCTAAGTCGATCAGTGAAACTGTTCGATCCTACCTGTGAAGTTTAAGACGTTGTCACGGCAGCAGAAGTGACGTCAGACGGGTGACCCCGCCCCCCCCCCATCCCGTCACCATGGCAACCCGGCCCCTCCCCCCTGGTACAGGAAGCTACAAGACTGTGAACTTTATAAGGATTTGTTTGTTTTCGCCGTATCAATCACATTATTGTCGTTTTGTGTGTCCTCCGCCTCTGAACCCCCCCCCCCGCCCTCCTTTTTCTGATTCTTCTTCTTCAATAACAGTATTTTTGCTTTTTTTTCGTCATTGCCGTCGTGTTATGACAGGAAGGCCTTTTGGTTGCGTTGCTTTTACGCTCTTCCTCCTCTTCCTCCTCTTCTTCTTCTTCTTGGGCGCTCGTAACAGAATGGCATCGTTTTCTATTCGTTTCTACTTTTTTTTTCTGTGTTTTTTTTTTACGATTTCAGATCCTCCTCGTCGTGTTCTGAGGCTGTGAAATAGACCGAGGAGACACAAATAGTTTGAGATTACAAGTAAAACTC
The DNA here is from genome assembly GCA_029224185.1 of Karalla daura. Classification (NCBI taxonomy): domain Eukaryota; kingdom Metazoa; phylum Chordata; class Actinopteri; order Chaetodontiformes; family Leiognathidae; genus Karalla; species Karalla daura. Next base: position 20,126,886 of record CM055204.1, on the reverse strand, counting down.
TCGCAGCAGGGAATAGGGGCGCTTTTCTGAGTGTGTGTGCTCTTTGCGCGTGTGTGTGTGTGTGTGCGTGTGTGCGTGCATGTTTTTGGGACAAACACATAATCAGAATTTAAAAACATTTTTACGAGTGTGTGTTCCGGGCACTTGTTCTTTTACCTCTTGCCCGTCGAGCCTTAATAACTGAAGTCAATCTGAAAAAAGGGCGAAGCCCGAGCCGCCCTCAGGTCGCCAGGCCGCCGCGTTTCCACGGCGACGCGGCGTCCGCTCCCAAACGTGAGAGAGCGACGCCGAGCAGGAGAAAAACCTCGACTGCTTCTGCGTTGACTCAGAACCAGGCCTCGCTGTCTCTTATTGTGACTTTTAGCTGCAGTTTGGAGCCTGGACCTCAGATCCTAGCCCGGTGGAAACGCGTGGCCCGGGTCCTGTCGGCGGCTCTGGCAGAGAACCAGGCACTGTGTCTCAGTGCCGCAGGTTTAGACCACGGGGGGGGGGCAGCTGAAGCGCTCCCTCCTCTCTCAGCATTTCTTACCAGGGTGCAGCAGGGGGTCACTTCGCTCTCAACTGAGTTTGTTCTCCACCCCCCCACCCCCCTCTCCCCTCTCCCCCCTCCCCCCTCCACCCCCCCCATCCCGACACAAACTAATTCAATGCCTCAAAAGCAAACCTGCCCCCGGAGCTCCCCAGTATTTATGCCCCCCTCTCTCCTTGAGGTCAAGCCTTGAATCGGCACATTTATATTTTTTGGTAAATTTTATTTTGTCCAAAACAGTTGGAGCAGAGCTGACCCCCTGACCCTGCCCTTGATGACTCCCCCCCCTCCACCCCCCCACCCCCCCCCCCATGGCGTCCATGTCTTAAAGCGGGCTGTCCCTCAGCTCCTCCGTATGTTCTGGACTGAACTTGATTATGCAACATAACGCAGACCTCGCTCCCCGGACGCACTCGGAGCACAAGGCGGTGGCGGTGCCCCCCCCCCCCATCCCCCCCAAGACTGATAAACAGAGTAAACAACAAAAAGACACACATACACACACACACACACACACACACACACACAAGGTGATCCACATTCTGCTTCTGTGATGCTGTTCAATGTTTAATGTCATCCAAAAGATAGAAACGAGCCTCGGGTGTGGGGCTGAGGCCGAGAGCAGGGCAGGTTGTGGTTTGCTCTGCGCGCTGCAAAAAGAAGAAACAAACAAACAAACAAACAAACAAACAAACAAACAGTCTGGGCTAAGTGTCTGAACCTGGTTGTTGAGATTTTGAGATTTAATTTTGGTTTTAAAACAACAAACTAAACGCTTGTTTTCTTCCTTTTTTTAACAGAAACGAGCATAAAGAAGTAGTTTTGTTTCTCCGTTTCCTTCTAAAAGAGACTTGAAGAATCTCAACTACATTCAGTCACTTTTTTTTGGAGGGATTTCGATCTTTTATTTTTTTGCAGTGCAGCGCAGAACAATGCAATGTTCCCATTCCTCCTAACTCCCCCATCCCCCCTTTCTGCTTCAACTAAAAAAAAACAAATCATAGTTACTAAGCACATCTTTCTAGAAGAGTATATGCATTTGATTGCGAATTTTCTTTCTTTTGTAAACTGTTGATAAAGACATTAAGGACAATGACAAATAATTAAGATAAAAACCGTGTACATAAATGTATATAATCAAAAAGTGCAGAGTAAATGTAACGGGTGAATTTCTATTTTTAACACTGACTAGATAATGTGAAAAAAAATCTTTTTTCTTCTTCTTCTTCTTCTTCTTCTTCTTCCTCTGTTGGTTTGATGAAAAAATGTGTTTCATCACGTGTTCTTTTTTCAGATCTAATAATACATTTGTTTCGTAGTTTCTTAAAAAATGGTCCCACTTGTGTTGTGCACACTTGTTGCATGGAGAGTAGCCTTCTTGTTTTTCTTATAGTGACGTTGGTGAGCATGTCTGTGTGTGTGTGTGTGTGTGTGTGTGTGTTAGAAAGAGAGAGAGAGAGAGCGTGTGTGTGTGTGTGTGTGTGTGTGTGTGTGTGTGTGTGCTTGCATGTGTGTGTGTGTGTGAGTTGGTGGGTTTCCCATAACATGGATGACCTGATAAGAGAAAAAAAAAAACACATTGAAAATGATAAATTAGGGCTTCATTTATGATGACAGAGCTTGATATTTCTGCACTGGACCTCATTTAAAACAGTCTGTGAATTGTGACGTTTGGTTGGTTTCGGTCAGTAAAATTTTTTTCTTTTCTCTTTCTTTTTTTTTTTGTTTTTACACTCAAGCAGCAGCTGAAATAACCTCCAGGTCTGTTATTTTTGTGTTTTTTTTGTTTTTTTCTTCTTTTTTTATAACACTGCAGACGTACATATGTTCACACACGCTCACACTCATTGGTTTTAAGTGCAACACGGCTTCACAGATAAACAGACGAAACAAAGTTTGAATAAAAGTTCAGATGTGGAAGAAGAGGTCAAACGTGGATCTAGAATACGCAGACCCTGCTGTGTTTATCCGTTTACTTTGTTGGAAAACATCTCATGGAATAATATGTTGCTTGAAAATAAACGTTAATGTTTCTCTGGTGACATTCAGAGATGGTCGCGCATGTTTACGTCTATGCAGTCTGTGAGAGGAACGCTGGAGTCGATCCGCCACCCGGTGGAAACGCTCAGGTCCCCAAATCCCCCAAAACTCAAAAACAGGGAAAAACAAACAACAACAAAAAGTTGGAACAAGTTTTCTCGTCCAGTGGTGTGCGGTGGAACGATGTAGTAGTTTGTATCTTTTGTGGAGCCTGAGATTTCTGCCTCCAAACCAGTGGAAAAAACAAGAGATTCCCATGGAAAGCAGAGATCAGTTTGCTGGCTCTGTTTCCATGGAGACGGAAACGGGCAGTAGCTCAGCGGACGTAGGGATGCTGCAGACTTTCTAGTTTTAATTTCACAAATCTCTTCAAATTTTCCTCAAACGTCTAATTTCCAAAACCGATAAGGACGTTTCATGTTTGTTATCGGTGGCGGTATCTTCACTTCTGAGTGAGATGAGAAGGAAGTTTGCTCCGTTACCATGGAGACGGCACATCTGTGTGTGTGTGTGTCAAGTTAAATGTCCAACTGAACTGTGATGGAGGCTCAGAGATCTCAAAACCTGCAAAAAAATAAACCTGATCTCATCTCTAATGATCGAATAAACCAAATCCGTGTCTGCCTCTGGATACCACAGCTCGAGAACGCACGTTTTATCTGTGTTTTTATGATTAATTTGGTCAGAGTGTTTAGTCATCTGGATCCTGTGACCTTTCACCCCTACGTTAGCACACGTGTGCGTGTGTCACAAAGGTGACACTGACACATCGCTTTACAAGCACATTACTCGGCTCTGATGCAGGCTATTAATGCTATACTGAAGACACACACACACACACACACACACACACACACACAGACAGTGTGACGTCTCGTACGGGTCTCAACCCCCCCCCGGTGTTGGACAGGGAGACTGATGCATGTGTTTTTTTCTTGTTTTTTCTTTATTTTGTTTTGTTTTTTTTGTTCTGCGAGCTTGTTTTCTCCCGCGCTCTTCCTCTCAGTCTTCAGCTCACATACAAAGCAGGAGTGTTGAATCATCAGTGAGACAACAAGGCTTGCCCCCCCCCCCCCCCACACACACACACACACACACACTGAGACCTGGACAGCGTAGAGTTACTGGCTGTGTCCGTCTGCGTGCCTCCACTCTCCACAAGTCACTTCCTCTGATAAAAAAACCACACAGTTTAGGTATTTTCTATTGAATGCAGTAACTTATGGGCCAGTACTATATTTACCCAGTGCAATGCAGTTATCATTATAATAATACAATTATTAATAATATTTTTGTTTCCTTTTTTTTTGTATTTGTACAGAACAAATGTGTAAAGATCAGTGAGGAAAACGTGAGCTTTTTGATACTGTGACTCATGGTGTTTAAAAGTCAGTTTCTCCCTGTACAGTTGTGATTATTTCCCCCCTTCTCCTTCTTCTTTTATAGAATAAAAAATGTTTTTGGTGCAATTTAACTCGACTTGTCTCTGTCTTTATTTACTGAGGAGAGAAGTTAATCGGATGTTGTTTCTGCTCGGTGGATTAAATGTGACTTTCTTAAAAAGGAAAGAAAATAAGATCTAATAAAATGACTGAACTACACAGTGAGGTAAATGAATTATACAAGAAATAAAATGCAGATAATGTTAAGTTGTGCCACACTAAACACTATAAAACACGTTACAATAAGACACAGCCATACATAAGGGGACATGGAGGAACTTTTTTCTTCTTTATCGCTTTGTATTTACTTTGATTATCGTCTGACAGTAAAATGGGTTTGATTGATCTGAAGCATTAAAGTTTGACAAATGTGCAGAAAAAAAAAAAACTTTTTCAGTTACATCACTACAATGACAATTATTGGGCAAAGAAAGCAGATGAGAAACGTCCCCACCGGGGCACCGATGAGGCTTTAATGGGTTGCATTTCCTGGCTGAAACTTTTACGGCCTCTTGAAAACTTGACTGTTAAAATGTGCGTCATATAGTTAATGAGTGTCACGTCATTACATCAAAGGTGAAACCACAGAGGTTTCACACACGCTGTACACGCGCACACACGCACACACATTTGCAGGTGGAGCCGTGGTCCAGTAGAGGGCGCACTGGAACAGCTCATGACAGGGGGAGTGAAGGAATCCACACACACACACACACACACACACACACACACACACACACACACACATCCTACACAGACAGGTGCGCCACCCTCAGGTGGAAACAGGAACACGTAGATCAGTCCTGAAGCTGAGGAGCTGAATCACTGAGATCTAACTAGGTTAATGGGGACAAAACAATACAAAGCAAACAAAAAGAAACAGAATGAAGTGTGTTAGCATAATCTTAATACCCTCTCTCTCCCTCTCTCTCTCTCTCTCTCTCTCTCTCTCTCGGGTCTGAATGAAACCCTTCTCTTTGCTGTTTTCTCTAAGCAGGTTTATTGGCCTCGTACAGTCATGACCCGGTCAATTATTAACACACACAGCGTCAGGTGATGGATTCAGACACACACCATATCAACACCATAAAGAGAAGAAAAGGTCTCCGGACATGTTCAGGATGTTTCAGGAGAGTCTAACGCCTCGCTCTCTTTGGCCTTTTAAAACCTGCAGAGATAGTTAGCGACACCACGTCATTTCATTCATCATGGTTCAGCAGGGAGAGACGTTCTTATTGATACACACTGTGAAACTGCACAGTGTAGTAATGCAACCAAGGTTTTATCACACACAACTTATTTCACATTTACTCTCCAGAACTGGGGAGTGTGTGTACTGAGTTTCACCTGCATTATAGATAGATAAGACAAGATAAAACAAGATAGGATAAGATAAGATAAGTACCAGCTAGAAAGATAGATAACTAGCGAGCAGGACAAAGGGATGGATAGATCGATGAGTACGGTTTATGCACGATTCCCTCACATGACATCTATCCAACTATTAACCATTATCTTACTATCATTCATCATTTTCATCGATGATGTGTGAGCGTCTCCTCCTGACCCAAACTGGAGACTCGTCTCCAGCCTGTGAGCTGAGCAACGAGCCGCCTCTGCAGACGGGCTGTTTTCACATCTTAATGCAACGTATACCGTGTGTGTGTGTGTGTGTGTGTGTGTGTGTGTGTGTGTGTGTGTGCGTGTGTGTGTCTCTGTCTGGAGTGTCCTGTCTCAGCAACTCTGAGCAGCCAAACCGTAAAGCCCGCTGAACAATGCAGCTGATCCCTGCATGCATTAGTGACAAGTCATGATCTGCAGCTGCTCTGGGTTGTTTTGACAGCTCTGCTGGCTCCTCTTCCTCCGCCTTTTTTATTTTCTTCATCTGGTATAATGTCACCTGGGCACGGCACCGTAGCCTTTTGTCTGCAGAGCTGGTTTTATAAATATGAGATGTTAAAAACAACGCTTTGATTCTCCAGACCGGTTCGGCCGAGTTAAAAAAGGAAAACAGTGGACATGGGTCACAGGACGAGGTGGATCCTCATCTTGAATGCAGTCAGACCGAAGCGGCCGTGTGATCTTCTTATCCTGCATCTACACTCACTTTTATACCCCTCAACACACCGTTGCAAATGTTCAAAGAGAGAGAGAGAGAAAAAAAAACATGTGACAAGTGAAACAATCTGAGGAACGCAATCCAAAACATGTGAAGCAATAATCTCTCAGTTTGGTTGCACGTCCTGAATGTTACACGAGTTTGACAATGCACAAGAGATTTGTTTTCTGATATCGGCTCAAACTGTGACCCTTGGTTACAGAAAACTATCAACAGCAACAACCACAGATAAGATGAAGAAGATAAACTCGTCGAACATCTTTTTTTTCCTTCCTCCCAATAACTGCTTCTAAATGACTCGAAACCTCTTGCAACAAACCACAAGCTCTGCAATAAATCACATAACCAGTGGGTGAGACGACCTGTGAACACAGAGAGACATGTTTCCCCCAAGTTAAGACACTCTAAAGTGAGACCACACATGAGCTGGAATCCACAGAGGGATTAACTCAAATGATACAAGAAAATGTGATGGAGGAATGCAGAAATAAACCAGCACACCTGCATGGAGGCTGAGTGGCTTCCAGAGAAAAGGAGCGTCAGATCCTCCTGAATGATCCTAGAGTTTGATACAAGAACAGAAAACAAGCTGCAAGTGCGATGGCATTTCCAAACTGAATTCTGACCTCTGTTTGGTCTGCAAGGTGAAGTTCTTCTATGGCCTCTGGTTTGGCTTGTTGCAGCTGATCAGACCTTTGGAGTCAGGAGGAGTTGTGGTGGCTCCAAGGTGAGGAGAAGAAGACAGAGGCAGAGGAAGTGACAAAAATATTAGAAACTTGTTTCAATTTAAGAAACTACTTCTGGTCACAGCTTTAACCAAACTAAAACCCAGGGACAGGGAACAATAATGAGGGTGAACCTGCCTCTGTTCAGCTACAAGTCACATGCTTCTGGTTCCTCCTCAGGTTCTTCCTCAGTCTCTGGTTCCTTTTCAGGTTCCTCCTCACTCTCTGGTTCCTCCTCAGGTTCCTCCTCAGTCTCTGGTTCCTACCCAGATTCTTCCCCAGTCTCTGGTTCCTCCTCAGGTTCCTCCTCAGTCTCTGGTTCCTCCTCAGGTTCCTCCTCAAGCTCTGGTTCCTCCTCAGGTTCCTCCTCAGTCCCTGGTTCCTCCACAGTCTCTGGTTCCTCCACCAGATCTATGCAGAAACAGGCCTGCATGCCCTCATAACAGAAAATAAGATTGTAAAATAGCATCTGAGGCATTTCTGATGAATCCAATGCCTCATAGCTTCTATGTTAACACCACTGTGTGTGTGTGTGCGTGTGTGTGTGTGTGTGTGTGTGTGTGTGTGTGTGGTGAAACCATACAACTGACCCAGGATCAAACTAACCTGTGCGACAAGGTGACGTCTGCACTGTAATTTACCTGTGGACTACTGGGAGATGTTGTGTTGCAGTACACTGGGTAGTGTACTGTTGGTGTAGAGCTTTGGATCCAGTGCTGGGTGACAGAGTGCGGGGCCTGTGTGCTCCTCAGCTGGGACCCAGCTCCCGGGCTGACTTGCAGGCGGAGCCGCGGTATCAGTCAGACAAGTTTTGACAGGAGTTTTTACTGCGGTGGCTGAGGAATGAGCTGCGAGCGCAGCAGAGGCCAAAGAAAATGTTCTGGAGCAGCAACTGGAAACGTAAGCGATGGAAGATAAACAGGTGAGTCACCTGGGCACCCACAGTCAATACGGGCTGTTACCAACTCCTCTGTTTACATCTGGAAACATCAGGACTGGCTGCAGGCCACTGTCTGGACCCCAGGTCTAAAACATAAAACAGGTTTCAGTGGCTGCAGAAGAGCATTCAACATTTTGCACCTTGATAGTGAGGCGTATAGGGTGAAGGCTGGGCACACACGCTGGGCAGGTCTCCAGTCAATCACAGAACACACACACACACACACACACACCCAACTTACTCTGACACACAACTCGGGTGGACTTAAAGTTTCCAACTGACCTGAAATTGCATCGTTTTGGACTGTGGGAGGAAACTGGAGCACCTACATAGACATGGAAACAACTTGTAGACATGACACTGAAAATCTCAGTTGAGCCCACAACCACAGTTTCTACTACTACTACTACTACTACCACCACAAACATAAGACATTGACTAAAAGCAGATTTCTGACAATGAAGCATTAACAAAATGTTCATCTCTCTTAGCAAGATGAGAATCTGACCTACAAATTGCATCTCGTTGCATCAAGTTTTCATTAAGAAACCTCCACATTAAACTTACCAGAAGTAAATGTGCCCACCAGTTACAGTATAAAGTCTCTGTGATCGCTCCTCTTGTCCGAGTTCATTGATCCTGGTCTTCTTCTTGTTTCTGGGACATCTTGGCAGATATTATGTTCTGCTAATGCAGCGAGATGTTCTTCTGACTTTTTCTGACTCCTTAATAAATGAATCTCAGTCTAAATCATTACTATCAAAAGATCCAGACTTCAGCTGCACATTAACACCTGAGGAAATGCAGGTATATAGAGGTCTGACAGCCAGCTCCAGGGCTGCAGCAAGTGATTATTTTCAAGGTCAATTACCTGGTGAATTACTCTCTCCATGGTCTACAAAGTGATGCAAAAATGGTCAGAATGATTAATGCCTGTTTCACAAATGCCATTAAGTATATAAGTGTAAATTTGGATTATGAAAATAGCTCTGGATCCCTGAATCAGTCCAAATCCATTAGTTGCTGCAGCTCTACAGTGAATGCTTACACATTCCCCTCTCATTAAAGCCTAAAGATGAGAGAAGCGATCCCGGCAGAACACGCTGTACCGTGTGCGAGCCTGCGAACACAGGCAGACGCATCATGTGTCAACATTCAGGGCGTAGTCCCCATGATGAGGCGAATCTGCCAGGCTGGCTGGCTGAAAGCGTCTTGGCACAAACATAACGATTACTTTCCCTGCCAGAAGAGCGGAGCGGAGCGGAGGACCCCGCCCTCTCTGCCTTTATGTTTACCTTTACGCTCGGACGTTTTTCATTCTTCCAGCTTAACTGCTGAACCGGCGGGCTCTTTGTGTCACGCAGAGCAGGCGGCGTCACCTTTCACCCCACACACAAACACAATCAGGTCCCAGCGACCACGCCGGAGTCCAGGCCGGGGAATCATTAACTTCCCTTTCCTCCTCGCTATCCCCTCCAAAGCTGTCAATAACCGCTTTTTAAAAACAATATTTGACCCAATCTATTATCTTCTAGATAGGGTGTTATCGATGTCAGGCAAACAGTAAAAGTCCAAGAGAGAATCGAAAAGTTTCCAAGATTTTCTAAGAGCTGAACATGAGGAGGATTGTTGTCCAGAAGCAGAAGACGTAGACCAATAACCAACTAGATCAGCGGTCAAACGGCTGGGTTGTCTGTTCTACAACTATGTGAGAAAATCATTTCTATTCCTTTCCTTTCATTTCGACTGAAAACTTCTGGAAAATCTCCCTTGAAAGTATGAAAAGGAGACACACATGTCAAAATGAAAGAGCTCAAAGACCAGAAGGTATTTTATGAATCTTTTCTTTATTTCATTGCAGCATTTTTGCACAAACAAACAGAAAAACAAGACAAAAAATTGTTGTTCTCATCCACTTGTAAATAAACTGATAAATTCTCTTACACATGTGATGTATCAAAACTAAATTAAACAAGCATTCACATACAACCGATCTAAAATCCCATTACAAAACAAAAGGAAAAAAATATTAATATTATAATAAGGAAAATAAAACCAAAACAAATATTTACAAAGTCTTCTGTTGTGAAGCTAAAACTCGTTATTTACACAGTGGGTGGTCAGCGCTCCCTCCTTGAGAGAGACGGGAGAACTTGTTTCCTTGGGAAGAAACTTTTAAGACAAGAAAGTGAAAAATAAATCGACAGGAGTGTTGAAGTTACAGGATGCGCGTTCCCACAGACCGCTGGGGCCGAGCGGAGCCGAGCGCTCCTTGTTTTTGAGTTTTTAGGGTGGAGCCGTGTCTGAAGGTGCCAGAACCTTGTCATCGTCCACTTGTTGTAGTTTAATCAAAGTCACATTGTTGATGCTATTTTTAAAGTTTGTGGATTTTGAAAAGACAAACAAACACAGTGTTAAAAAAAACAAAACAAAAACCGACACAACTGCTGCTGCAGTCGCATCACTTTTCCAGCAGGAAACACGTTGAAGTTTCTCTAATTTTAAAAAACAATCAATAAATTAAAAGACCTTAACTAATGGGTTGGTACAGGGCTGTACACATAAAGGCAGTCGGAGGCAAAACTGTGTTTGCGTCTTTATTTCCAGGATAAGGTGATCGGGACTTATCGATTAATCGCCGTTTGAGAATGTTTGACTTTCTCTGTCCACGCCTGCTCTGTTTGTACCGCGCAAACACACTCTTCCTCCCTCTTTTGTGTCGCTCCAACTGCCGCTCAAAAACTTCACGCATGTCGCAATGATGGAGAAAAATAAGAGAGAAAGAGAGAGAGAGAGAAAGAAAGTTTTCTCTGAATCACCGCTGACAAAATCCATCAGTGAAACCAGCAGTTACATAACAGGAGAGAGAGAGAGAGAGAGAGGGAGAGAGAGAGATGGAGGGAGAGAGAGAGAGAGAGAGAGATGGAGAGAGAGAGAGAGAGAGAGAACGAGTGCAGAGCTGCAGCCTGTCGTCAGAGCCGGCCGGTCGCCGTGGCAACGGGCGCCGTCGCTACACAAACATTGGCAAACGGCCGCGTTCTCGCACACCTATCAACTTTTCCATGGAGAGTCTTTATTTATTTATTTATTTATTCTACGTATTTATTTACTTTTCTCCACCGTGCCCGTTTTGATTCGCTGTGGAGATTAAATCTCGAGGAGGCGTCGTCGTGAAGTCATTTCTAACATTTGATGTAAAAACCAAAAAAAAAAACAAAAAAAGGAAAGAGATAAAAGGTCAAGTATAAATCTCAATACATTCGTTGCATTCTCAGACGCTCAAACAAACACGCATAAATATACAGGTCGTTATTTACAAAGGCAGGACGGAGGGAGAGGCGCCTCCACCGCTCCAACTTGAAAAGTTCGTACCTCGAAACGCTGAAAGACGGAGACGGTGATGACGATCGTGAAGTTGGCAGCGAAAACAATGCGTGTGTGTGTGTGTGTGTGTGTGTGTGTGTGTGAGCAGGAAGTGACCAGAACAAGGTTTGCAACATGTGAATGATGTAATACATCTTACATGTGTGTGTGTGTGTGTGTGTGTGTGTTCCCTATCAATGACCTTAACAGTCAGCTATGAGAACAGACACAGAAATCATACTCTGTGTGTTCACACAAACACATGATGATGTCAGGAGGCGGAAACGAGAACCTGGAACCTTCTAGAACCTCACAGACTGAAAGCAGCCCATTGATGCAGAGTCTCAATGTTTCTGAACTCTTTTTCTTGCTTTTTAAGTTACGTTTTTAAGCAGATTCACAGGTGTTTCTGTGTCTGTTCTGCTCACTGTTTGTCTGTGTGTTTGGGTGTACAGATGTGTGTGTGTGTGTGTGTGTGTGTGTGTGTGTGTGTGCGTGTGTGCTAGTTCTGGTGGCGCTTCATGTGCAGGGCCAGGTGGTCGGAGCGGGAGAAGCAGCGGCTGCAGGCGATGCACTTGAAGGGTTTGGCTCCGGTGTGTTTGCGGTAGTGCCTGGTGAGCTCGTCGGAGCGGGCGAAGCGCCAGTCGCAGTTCTCCCACGTGCAGCGGTACGGCTTCTCTCCTGCAGACGGACAGGGGGGGGGGGGGGGGGGGGGGGGGGTGGTGGAGGAGGTGGGGGGGGGGGGTTAGACAGTACTCCACAGGTTTTAAAGCGTCTGAGAATCACTGATATTTCCTGCTACATCCCGGAGAGTTCAGCTCTGCAGAAGCAGTTGCAACAGACCAAACAGCAAAATGTCCTGTTGTCCATCTTGAATCATTTGACTCTTTCCTCTGTTTTTGAAGATGTGGCTGTGAGAAACCACAGGAACACAGTGTGTCGAGTCCATTTCTCTTCTTTTAGGAGGATTTTTTTTGCGCGTCACAGCTGAATCACAGTTACATAAATATTCCAAGTCGGATCCTTTGGATGATACAACAACAAGCACATTTCAGGCCCTTTCACGCCCTTCATCTCGAGACTACAGAGTTGCCTTTAATACATCAGTGAGGTGACGCTGCAGGTAAATATGTCCAGCCCAGATTAATCTGCCTTGTCTCGACTTGTAACTAATGACCGTTTAATGACTATTTGTCACTCACTGTGTGACAAGGGCGAAGGTTTGTTTACATAATGTCTTTTTGTCTTGCAAATGATGATACAAAATATGCATTAAAAACAAAATCAGACATAATGAGGAAATAAATGCACAAAAACGACGCATAGCTTTAAAAAAAGAGCTCTCGTCTCTCATATCAGCACCTCCAACATCCAACACGTTCTCAGTCAATGTTTCTTTTACAATAAAAGGATCTTTGACTATAAAAACATGCATCTGTGAAAGAAAGCATGAAGTCTGAGTTTTATAATCCTCAGGTATGTTACGAGTAAATCCAACACCACACTTATCCGTCCACACCCAGACTCTGACATTTCAGCCACCACATGCGATTGCCACACACACACACCGAGCTAATGATCAACACAGAGGAAAAGGCCACCGGTCAGTCAGACACACACACACACACACACACACACACACACATAGGAAAGGATAAAGAAAAGTCATAGTTCATCTGTGGTTGAGGAATGACTTTGGGAACTTTTGACTTCAGGAGAAGGGTGAAAATGTTATTTTGCAAAATCAAAATAGTTTCATTTTCCTTCTTGACACAGACTGTACATTAAAAGTAAGATATCCTCTTTGAATTTCATCACTGTCTGTCGCTAAAACGTCTCAGATTCGAAGCCTCTGGATGTATTTTGTCTATGTTTCACGCCTCAGTCTCAGTCTGTGGAGGCTCTGCTATCAGCGTCCAGGAAGCGTGACTGACTCTGGCCGCGTGGGTCATCAAGAGCTCGTTAGCAGCGAGGGCCCCGTCCCTGCTGATTAGATTAGGCCCCGCTATTGACCATCAATCACCGGACGACAGCTATTAGTGGGACCGGAGGGGTCCAAAGAGCGAGGGAGGGGCCAGGCATTCAGGTGAAGGAGGAACAAAACACTCAGCTTTGTGTCTCAACAAAAAACGGCATTTTGAGGCGCATTTCTTCTGAAATGCTGAGTAATGTGGGCATTATTAAGACACTTCTGTGTCATTTCTGGAACTCCACATGGATAACAGCTATTTAAACATGCCCCTCCCCCCTGCCCCAGATTAACCTGAGAGGCCCAAATCAAACACCTTAACACTCAGAGCCACTCCAGCCGCCTATCGGGACAATATCCTGTTTCTGGAGTATACCGCTCTCAGTGTGTGTGTGTGTGTGTGTGTGTGTATAGAGTGCAAATGTCTCTGTATAAAAAGGCCAGGCCTCTCAGGTCGCAGGTGTGTTTGGTTTTGCTCTGCGGCTGTGCTGCGGGGGTCAGCCGCCTCTCCTCCACTATTATATCATACGAGTGTTCACAAAGCCAGCGCTGAAACACGACACATCCACGAGCAGAACAAACACACTTGACTGGTGCATGTGTGTGTGTGTGTGTGTGTTCCTTAACAAGCCTTCCAAAGGTCAAGTGAAAATCTACCCCTCCATCCCGGCCATCCATCCATCAATCCCTCTCCCGCTGTCTCCGTCCACACAGGCCGTCTCCGTCCCTCGGCCTGGACAGCGTTCGGGTTTTGTGTGATTCCTTGTCGGGTCAATTTATTACCTGAGAGCTGATAAGAAGACAAACTGGAGCAATGCTCACATGATCAGTGCCCTGAGGCTAGAGTGGGTTTCTTTTTTTTGGTACTTAAATGTGAAATTCAGGTTAAAAACTGTGTTGTAGCCTAAGAAACGTTTGATTCATGAACATATATTTAGTTAAATGAGTCAAAGTCAACAAATGAGGGAAATATTTCCCCGTTGAGGGACAGATGAAGGCGTTCTATGAAACGAAACCTTGAAGCAATTGTCCCTGACAGACAGCGGCTGTTTGATCAGGTGGCTGATTAGAGACGACCTGAAACTATTATTATCTCCATATCGTCTCAAACACAAACACTAATGAGAGCAGGCATGAATACACTGAGAACCATAATGGATGGATACACATTCTCCCTCTCGCTCTCAATTGCACACGCGCACACACATGCACACACACACACACGCACACACACACGCACGCACACACACACAGCTACAGTGCATCAATCACTCTGGGACAAAAACGCTTTTGTTCGGGGCTGATTTGTGTAGGCAACACAATATTGACTCTATAGGAGGCTTTCAGCCACCCTACATGAAAATGTCCAATTCGTTCTTCTCTTCAGCTGGAACTTCAAAATAAATGCCTGACGCGTGGGACGAACTAACAAGGCACAGATAGGGCAAACTGAACCGATAAGAAATCATTAAAGGTTTATTGGAAGTATTCCTGATGAAAACACTGGCGGGTCAAACAGTTTGTGCACTTTGACCTGAACTTGGAGAAAACCTGAGAGCATTGGTGCTCTACTGAAACGAGACAAATAACTCATCTTTAAGCTTTCTCCACATTTGTCTCCACATTTCTGTTCAAACCTATCAAATCAAATCCAGGGTTTCGACTTTGTGTTACAGTACAACAGAAGCATGATAATAACATGCTAAAACCACCTCGGCCTGGCTGTACTGACTCAGAGAGTAAATACCCTCAGGTGCTCCAGGACGCCCATAAACTCTTTGTGGACCTCTCAGCTTTATCAGTCAGTGTTTGTGAAGAGGGCTGGAGGGTTCCCTAATCAGCCTGATAGTATTCCACTCTACACACACACACACACACACACACACACACACACACACACACACACACACACGCTAGCACCAACGCTACGAAACAACTGAAAACAAGAAGACGTGCAGGGTTGAAACAACCGGCGAGGCCATGGTCAAGGCCGACGTCCTGAGCTTACAGATTATTGGAGCAGATGGTTGGAGATAGTGATGGTCTACAAAGACACAGTGCACATACACAGCTGCCTGTGCTTGTTACTCCTGTCACTTGTACTAAGGCGAAAAGCGCATAGCAAGCTGGCAGGAGAGGAAGAAACCTACTCACGTGAGGTAAAAACTCTACTTTGCTGAACGTGCAGCCACAGGTTGTTATGAGGCTGCTGAACTGTCGAATAGGTTTGCTCACGACTTGAATAGAGTCATCTACTGAGGCTGATGCAGCTATAAGCTAGTCCCAGCATGTAGTAGGCTATCTGAGGAGTAGGACAAACAACGGGTCATGGTGCTGACACACACACGCGTACACACGTACACATTTACCTCAATTTAGAGTTTTCCATCGTCCCAACCTGCAACTCTGGGGTTTAAAGAGCTGATGGGCTCAAAAACCTGCCATAAAAGGATTTCACAGGCCTTGTGTTGCAAGAAGCACCATAATCCTGATTATGCTGGTTGCAGTTGATTAATTTGTTGAGTATTTTGTTGATTCATTGATGAGTTGTTTGCGTTATAAAATGACACAAAAACTGTGAAAAATGTTTCTGCCTGTTCCACAAAAGCCAAGATCAGGTCTGTAGATGACTTTAATGGTCAGTTTTTTTCAAGGAGACAGAGAATAGATCAGATCAGAGAACACTGACTTCTTGAAACTCTTTTCAAATGTCGATTATTGTATAAGTCGATAATCGTGGATTAATCAGTTTGGTGCTGTAACTCTAATCCTGACCGAGATAAGAAAGTAAATTGACAAAAAAAAATGATTAACCGCATAGTTGAGCAACCTTGGAGTCGTGCCGCAGCACAACTTCTTTGCTCCAGCAACTATGATTAGTGCAAACCTACTTCTGAAAAGTAGGTTGGCATGTGTCAAGAAAGCAGCACCGAATGATTGATTGATCCCATGTTTTATCATTAGGCACACAGTCACACACTCACTTCTCCATGGTACTGCCTCAAGGAAAGGCCGTATCGCTCTTCCAGTGAAGTGAAGCAGGCACAAACACGGGAAGGCGTTTCATCACATCAAAGATCCTCAGCTGACGCACAGGCCCGATTAACCACGCTGATGATTGCTGCAATAAGTGACAGTCTACAAGCACAGGCAGCACTCACAGACAATTTTTGGAGGATTTAGGGAAATTAAATCTGCAAAATATCCTACGCAACCAAACCCACAGGTTTCAAGTTCTCAAATTTGCATTTTACTGTGATGATTGGATCGTTCCTCTGACACTTGAAAGACCTGCTGAGTCACTGCGTCTCCAGAGGTTCGTAATGTATGTGAGAAGTGATAAAACAAACAATTATCACGTCTGGAGCCAGGTAGAAGAAGCACATTTAAAATCGACTGTAACAAGGCTGTAATGGTGCTTACGCTATCGCTTATATTTGCTGTAGATAGAATAGCCACAGCAGGATTCTGTGAGCTGAAGGCGTGAACAGACTTCAACGCTTAAGTGGGCAAACACAGAGTCGCATTAATCAATTCTGGGAAAGATAAAACAGGGAAATTCTCCCGCAAGTGAAGCGATGTGAAACAGAGCACCGCCGTGTCGAAATGAAGTCAATGTGGCGCAAACAAGACCGGATGGCATTTTCAAAAGGTGACTGTAGGGTCAAATCAAACCAAATTCATCACCAGATGTGATAGCTGATCAGTAAGCAAACCGAGACAACACATTTCAGTACAGTAAACAGAATGTAAAGGGTCCCAGAAAGGAGCCCTGAGGTACTCCAGGATCAAGAGGCTGCAGAATCAATCCGACATACAGGAGTTTGGATTTACTCCAACAGGAGGTGAAAGGTTTTGTGCAGATCACGACTGGAGAGGATCTGTGCCTGGTTCCCAGTCACGTTCTCCAGTGCCCGGGAACATTTCCTGTACTTATGAACCGTTGGTTTAACATGTCTAACCTGTGAGTCATCGACTGGATGCAGAGCAAGACTAGGCAAGACCGGTTTGCCAGATTGCAAGTGATACCTGCTTGCTCGTGAGATCCACAGACTGACCAGAATGAACAAACCAGGATGTTTGCTTTAGCTACCAGGCCCCAACACGCTGCAAGTCTGGTGCATGCTTCCCAAAAGTGATCGCCTAAGACACGATGTGACTTTTCAGCGAGCAGAGCGTACGACTGATACACTGAGAAGGAAACGGGATGCACTAAATGCTTCGAGGAGGAAGAAACCTGATTTTGACAATCTGCAGACAAACTTAAAAGCTAAGTTTTGAGTTTTGTTGTCGTCACTCATTTCCTGATTGTTTGTCAGTGTGCGCGATGCGTTCAGGGACCACTTAAGAACAGAGAGAGGATCAGCTGGATCAATCAGTTCGATGTCGTGTTAATCCAAAACTCCCCCCAGGCTTACATGGCATAACGCTCGTGCAACAGGCAACCGGATGATTCAGCGATTAGTGCGATTGACAAACAAGGAAGTGATGGCAACCAGTTTGGTTGAGCCCGTTCAGACAGCCAGCCGCTGCTCTGAGCTCTGTGCAGCAGTCTGCTCTGCCTCTCTGCTTACTGCTCTGCTCTAGCGTGTTGTTTACTCTTCTCACTGCGTGTTTTATAACTTATTTGCCTCTCCATCCTGCTGCTGCTGCTGCAACAACCCCACTTCCCTACAGCCGCCCATAAAGTTTTGTTTTATCGCTTTACGACCACGGACAGATCTGTGTCTATTTGCACACTCGTTCACGTGTTCGCTCCTTCTCTGCATCACCATTCGCTCAGACTGGAGACGCTCCTGCGGCGATTATCGTACGGGTAAATCTCCGAAATCCAGGTCTGAGGCTGCTGGGAATCCACAGGTTTCATCTTACAGAAGGGAGACACACTGAAACCGGCCTTCCCCCATTCTGCAACCCCCCTACCCTCCTCCTCCTCCTCCATCCTCTGAAAAGGGACTGAAAAGCAGGAGTAACTGGTTTGGCGGTTGTGTTAACTGCATGTATTCCCTCTTTTTTCCTCTTTCCTTTATCCTCCCCCTCCTCCCTCCTTTCTTTGTTCTCTCTCTCTCTCTCTCTCTCTCTGGGGAAGCTCGGAGAACAGGTATGAGCACGTATTAACGCAGCGCAGTAAGAAAACAAAAACCAGAGCAAACTGATGTTGCTTCTGTGTTTGTTTTTCCTTTTCATTGTATTCTTCCTCTTTTTTACCGTTACAGGGTGTATCGAAACTGGCGGATGGACAAAATATACAATATGCTGTTGAATAAGCTCAGGCTGGCTGCACAACATCATCATAGCCGGACGAGCCCAGCTTTACGACTACATTCTGCAGCAAGGAAATCCTCATAAACACTCTGTTAAAAAGACTATGAATCTACTTTTCTTCAGTGAGACCTGGTTGTCTTTTATGCTGCAGGACGTCAAGTGGCGTTTTCAGTCAGGCGGCCTTTGTCAACGTAACACAACCTGCAGTCACCCTCTGCCTTGTTAAATGGGCCGTGTGTGAATGCAGCCTGTCACTGGGTGTTTAAGGCGCTCTGACTGACAGGAGCTTCGTGTCTTCACTATCTGTCACTCACGATTCAGTTCACCTGCTTCAGTCACCTGACACCGTGGATGTTAGGTCACAGTGAATCTGCACCAAACTATAGAGACAAACCTGACTGGAGTTGATCAGATTTAGGCCACAAATGAGCGAGGAGGGGTCTGGACTCTTACCTGTGTGTGTCCTCTGATGGGCCTTCAGATGAGAGCTCTTTGTGTAAACTTTGGTGCAGCCTGAGGAGAAACCACACAGAAAGAAAAGAAAAGAAGTCATGAGCTACACAGGCGGCAGAAACAGGCCGGTTTACCTGGGTCACAAAGCGTGTTCATCACAGAGAAAACGAGCCGTGTCCACGATTTGTTTTTTACCCGTGACCCAGTAAGAACGACATAGCAGCACTGGAGCCACTCATTCACCATTCACAGGCTGGGAGGCAGGACAAATGGACCGTTTCACACTGTTGGTCTTACACACATCCATCTCCATCTCTGCCCTAGAGCCGTTTTCTTCATGGCTAAGTTAATATATGTGAGCTGGTTCTGATTAATCACGAATTCAACAAGTTTGACTTTGTTGACATCGTCCTGGAAACAGAGCGTCGTTTACAGCTCCGGACATGAAGCACAATAACTTCACCTCAGTGATGAATACTTTGTACTTTAAAGCGGACAAACACGAGGGCAAAGTTGGACACTGCAGTGTGTTAGCAGGCATGCCAAAAGTCATTTTTCCTCGAGGATGTGTGTTTGTGTGTGTAAGCTTGTAAGACAGAGATCTTTTGTTGCTGACAGATGTGACTTTTGCTGTTTGAGTTGATCATATTTACAGCAACATTAGTGGAAAGCACGGTGGACCGGCATGTTGAAGCATGTTTTCATAGGTTATTTGTGTTGTAAATCTTGCTTGAAGTCAGAGTGTGCTGCAGTGCGTGAGTGGGGCTGAATGTCGGTGTGTGTCCGGACAGACACTGGACTACGTAATGCAGCTGGAGCACAGACAAAAAGATGAAATAAATCAGAAAACTTTGATTGTTGTCTGCTCACAGCAATACTGACCTTAATCCTAGTACAACAGCAGTATGTTAATAGTACACATACTGGTGTGTACATGCTGGAGAGCACAGGAGGATTACATTCATATCATTCATTATCATGATATGAAAATATGGTTAATGAGTCTTATTCTGCTTTTCTGCAACATAACAGCTGCTTTTTCACAATCTTCCAGCAGTTCCAAACTTGTTCAAACAAGCATGCGCTCCTTCATTGTTCAGAAACCCACTTAAAAATATATCTATTCCCAGCAGCAATCGTTTCATGCAGCTGCAGGCTGAGTTTCCCCCTCTGGCTTCACGACTTTTCTGTGATTTTACTGCAATGTTTTTCTGTGAGTTCAGACCTGGGAAGCTGCAGAAGTGGATCCTCCTCTTCTCCAGCTCCGGGTTGTTCCGCCTGTTGTATTTGGGCCCCGTCAGGACGCCCTGGCCGTGTGTCATGAGCAGGGCATGCTGGGACATCCCGGCCACTTTGATGCCTCCCAGACGCTGCTGGTAGGGGGGCGGAGGCTGCGGCGCTAGGCTGAGCAGCTCGGCCTGCCCGTCCGGACTCCCGGGCTGCGAGTTCGGCGGCGAGGGCGGCAGACTGTGGGGCGCCGTGTGGTGGGCGGGGCCTGTGGGCGGAGCCTGGTAGTAGGCGTGGTGCTGCTGGGGCAGCTGCTGGTTCTGGTGGTGGTGGTGGTGCTGCTGCTGCTCCATCATGTAGCTGCCGTTGGCGGCGGCCAGGGGGACGCCGCCCAGGTTCAGCATGGTCCTGCCTCCGGCCGACGGGCTGGAGTGGGACAGAGTCATGGTGAGGTCTGCGCAGCTGCTCAGGGGCATCTGGTAGACCTGCTGCTGGGGCGCCGGGGGCCCGATGTGAAGCTCCGCCTCCAGGCCGGGCTGCTGAGGCTGAGGCTGAGGCTGATGCTGAGGCTGGGGATGTGGCTGCTGTGGGGCCACGCCCCCGGAGCTCATGTCCGGTTTGATGAAAACGTTGTTGACGACGGGCGACACGCTGAAGACGGAGGTGAAGTCCGGCAGAGCCTGGGTGGTGGAGGTGGGGATGGAGCAGGGCACCTCCAGCCCGGGCTCCGTCTTGATCTGCTGCGGCGTGAGCGTCTTGTTGTTGTTGTTGTTGTTGTTGTTGTTGGGCCGGTAGAGGCCTGTGCGCAGGTGGGTGGTGCTGGGCAGGATGAGGTTGATGTTGAGGCTGTACGGGGCGGCCGGTTTGTCCTCGGAGAAGTACTCGTCCACCACCGAGGCGCTCTCACGTCTGTACTTCTTGTCTCCGGCATCGGAGGAGAGGCTGAGGAGGGGGCTGGTGACCTGGGGCAGGTATTTGTCCAACTCCAGCTGAGTCTGCAAAAACACACAGGAAAGAGAGGGGGGGAGAGAGAGAGAGAGAGAGACGGAGTCAAGATGTGTCTGCAGAGAGGGAAATCTAAGCAAGATCAGGAATCAAAGCGATGTCTCTCAGGTGGATCTCGTTGGCAGGCAGCTCTTACATCACATAGTTTCACTTGTTCTAAGCTTCTTACTGAGATTTGTATCTCTGGTTCTAAGAAGCTACAATACCTGAAAGTAGAAGTACAGAGTAGAATTCCCGGAATAACAAACTGCATTGTCTGGCCTCCTCCCTTTTGTTTTTTTTCCAGATTGAATACCTCAAAGATCTCTAGACAAACTATCCTTTTCTGTGGACAAATAATTAAGGTCTCTTATTGATGGCCAAGTTCATGCTCATCTTCACCCAGTCATTTCTGAGATTTCTCTTCCCGTCTATGAAGACGAACCTGTCCACCCTCTGAGTCGCTGCCATGTAAAACAAAAGCAACTCAGCCAACTGCTCATTAAAAATGACAACAGCTGTCAGCCTCCTTTCAAGCGGCCAGTCGCTGCCAAGGTTTGCTACGACGTATTTGACCCTGAAGTTCTTTATAATCGACACCCTGGATCCAAAACAACGATCCAAAACAACCTGATGGAAACATCCAGAAGAGAGGAGAACAGCAGCTCTTCTTTGGTGTTAACAGTGGTTATTCAAGGTGTCTCCTCCCTCTGATCTACAAAGATAGATGCAAATGGGTAGCTAGAGAGAGGAACAGCACCTGATGAAAACCACTGCGAAGTGATGAAAGGGAAGGTTTGGAGGAGCTGGTACCAGGACCTCCGTCCCTCCATCATCCTCCCTTCTGTCATATCTCACATTCCTGTTTCCCAGTGGAGCTCGGTGCCCTGACACCCAGCCAGGACCAGGACCTGGCCCTCACATCCCTGTCTGAACATGCTGCATGCTAGAAACAGTAGTTTAAGTCAGTTCCCGTGGAAAATCATGTTGCTTTTCGTCCTGAGATGATGCAACGCAGCGGTGGGACGTTTTCATTGAATGGGTTGCGGGAAAGGAGGTGTTTGACGTTTCCATTTTATTCGGGATAAAGAAAAGCAGATGCAATCAACCCACAGGAGTGTGAAGTTCGGTTCAGGCTCAGTTGAGAGAGGAGGCGATAAGGCCGGGATCAAAACTCTGGAAACAGCATCAAGCAGATGCAGATTTCAGCAGCGGGTGACGTGTTTCAGCTCCTTTCCACCCTGGCTGTGAACACCAGCTTTGATTCCAATCAGTGAAGGGTAGTTTATAGAGGCAGACGCATCACTGTGGGGCCATACTGAGCCCAGAAGATAGAAGCCAGCTTAATTGCCTTTAACACAACACTGTCTGCAGCCATTTAACCATAATTAAGCCCGTCACCAGCAACAGGAACTGCTGACTGCACCGTGTGATTGCGACTCGTCTCTTTTAATCTGCTGCACTGCTTTGTAAACACGCATGCCTCTATCCATCAGTGATCTCACACAAAGGATTTCTTAAGTACAGAAATCTTCGCACCCAGTGGAAGCAGGCCAGAGCTTTCCTGGGAAAGAAATAAAGTCGATGTCATGAGTTTTCATGTACGAGGACACGCAGCTGTCAATCAAACGTGACGGGTTGGAAACGTCTGTCAGGCTGTAAACATAAACAGCAAGACCTGACAGGTGGAGGAGGAGGAGGAGCCGCATGAATAAGAATCTTAATTGCAGGTATTTTCTTTTGTTTAAGCTCACGGCATTATCTCATCTTACTGCCGATCAACTGGTGCGTGTGTGTCGTCATTCAGAGTCCATGAAGCGGACAGTCAGCTCCTTTAGAGGGGCACAAAGCGTTACCTCAAGAATCTGTGCTGCTGGGACCACACACACACACACACACACACACACACACACACACACACACACACACACACAGGCAGAGGCAGAGGCTAGCCTACCTACACAGCACAGCGGAGTGTTCCCAGCGTGGGGTGTGGCCGATTGTGAAAGTATTCGAGTCAAAAACCAAAACAACTGAAAGGCATGAGAGAGATGCAGCCCAGCTTAAACAGAGGGAGGTAAAAATAGACGGCTGGTAGACGACTGTGATCTTTGGTGAGCTCAGAGACATTGTGGGGAGGAGGACGGGCTGCATTTTTTACTTTTCAGCTCATGGATAAAACCCACAACCAGTTCTCTTTGTTTCCATGTTTATATATGTTTTACATTCTTCTAGATCAGTGCAGGAGAGTCTTTGTTCATTTCAAGCTTTCTCCTGCTTTATTATGTCCAAAATCAAATGGTTTTTGCACATTTCTTTGTAAACTGTCCTCCGCTTTAGAGCTACTTCCTGCTTTTTCCGAGCTGATCTCTCAGCATGGTGAGAGCTGATGTGATAGGACTGTAGAAATGATATCCCCGAGGTCCAAGCGGGATCCGGACTGAACCCACCGACTTGGGCCAAACGACTCGAACGAGGTGTTGACGCGCTCCAAGTCGAGTCCAGAAGCAGAACTGGAGGCACAAAGGAGCAGAGAAAACCTGTTTCAACACTGTTAATGCTGCAGCACTGCTTCAGGTGCCAGCACTGTCAACACACACACACACACACACACACACACACACACACACACACACACACACACACACACACACACAAACATCCCTCCAGAAACTGTTTAATTTCACACACCAACCAGTTTCGTTCAGTCATGTCTTTGTTTAGTTCGTATGAGAACCTGGTGAATGTGGGACGCTATGTGCTGCAGCTGCCATGTTGCTTTGAGAGGAGCTTTAATCATGTAGTCATGTGAGCTTGAGCTTTGGCATTTATGTAAAGGTCTTATTCCCTTTGGCAATGTTTGCAACTGGAATAAATAAAGAAATGAAACAACAAAATCTTATTCAGTTCAGCCAAAACAACACAAACTTCTTCTTTAGGTGAACTCTTTGCATATTTTGCATATGCACGTCTTCCTGAGTGCATAATGCATGCATGTGTGTGTGCTTGAGGGTTTGTGTACATGCCTGCAACTATGTGTGTGTGTGTGTGTGTGTGTGTGTGTGTGTGTGTGTGTGTGTGTGTGTGTGTGTGTGTGTGTGTGTGTGTGTGTGCCTACATTGAGTGCAGCCCATGGGGATAATAGATCGCTCGGTTGCTGCCTTGTCATCTGTGCAATCGGAGCGCTCAGTGAAATTAAAGTCTTGGCTATTTACCGAGGTAAAAAAAAAAAAAGAAAAGAAAACTGAAAACAAAAACAGCCTCTCTGTTTCCGTCCCACTGAGGCTCCTGTGTCTTTCAGGACGCCACACAAACAGCCCCTGTGCTGCCGGCAGCCATGACCCTCGGGTGCCCTTGGTCTCGTCCCCTGCTCCCCTGGTACACCCCCACTGCCTCGCCTCGCCTCGCCTCACCTCAGCCTCTCTGCTCCTGCTGCTTTCTATCTTCTCTTATGGACAGTCCTCCATGCACACAGGCTCACGCTGTCAGCTCAGTTTCACCTGGAGCTTCTTTCTCATTCTCAGACCTTCTGAGGCTCAGAGGAGCTCGGTTTCCACGTCTGCACAAACATATCCTGAAGGTCAAGGTGAAGCTGAGATGAGGGTTAGAGGGTGGAAGAACCTCACAGAGGTTCATAGAGAGGTCCATAGAGAGAGAGAGGGAGGCAGAGAAATGAAATGACCTCTCACTCCATTTCAAGCCAATAAACTTCAAAGAAAATGTCAGTTGAGATTTGATATTGCATGTTAACAGCTGAATGGAAAATCCTGGAAAGCCATTTTAACTTCCGGAGGTGTGTATGTATATGTGTGTGTGTGTGTGTGTGTGTGTGTGTGTGTTTGGACATCTTGTTGGTAGGATTAACAGTCCTCGGCACATTAAACAAGAGGCGCGGTGTCCTCAAAGCGGACGAGATGGCGGGATACGATCTGAAAAGTTTTACGTGCTCACAGAGCCGAGCGTCTCCGGGCCGAGACTGGCTCGGTTAATAATTGGAGAACATGTACAGCCGCTGGGCTATGAATCCTCCTGGCCGATAACAAGTCTTATCAGCTGGAGCCGGGTTTATGGGGACGCGGGTCGCAGATTCTGCGCTTCCAGCCAAGACGACGTTGGTGTGGAGGGACACCTGAAGGCCTGTTTGCTGCGGCCTGGATGTACTTTACACCGCGGCCCGCTTTACAAGGACATCAGAGCTTTCTGCACTTTTATTGTGTTTCCTCTCACAGCACCAAGAGTCAGCTTGGATGTCGCTCTAATCCCGCAGCACTGACAGCACCTCAGGTGTGTCAGTGCTGAGAGCAGCTGAGATGTTTTAGGAGGAAACCAGAGCAGAGAGGACAAACCAGAGCCAACACAACATAATGATCAATGGAAGCCAATACAGAGGGCTCAAACTGATCGATCCATCCTCATATGGAGGTCTATCACTGCCTACTAGACCATACTATACCACACCATACTAGACTGTATGTGACAGTTTTATGTAACAGGTAGAGAGGGTTAGACCTCTCCACTGCAGAGTAACCCTGCCTCGCTCTCTCCCTCTTATTGGAGACTGTATAGAACAGATAAAAATCAAATATACAACAACAAAATCTTGTTTTAACATGACATAATTAGCAGTAACGTTGATGTCTCAACATATGACGTATGACAACATACTTTCTTTTTCTCTGTTACTCAGTCTATTACTATTGTGCCTTGCATTGACAGAAGCTGATGGGAATAACTTTTACTTTCAATTTGTGCACTTTTTTGCAAACACTGTGTGAGAATCTCATGTTTGGTCTCCACCATCTGTAGTTGGTGCAACAGCAAATCTCTGCCCTATGCCCCCCCCACCCCCCCCACCCCCCCCCCCCCCCCCCCCCACCCCCTACCTCCACTTCCTCTAACCCCAAAGCCTCTGAGCTACAGTTTCTGCCTCCTCCATCACATCCTCTCATTGTAAAACAACAGTTCTGCACGACAGTTTTCTCTTTATGGCTCTCAGGAATGTGGAGAGGTGGTGGCCGTCCCCTTTGATTCTCCATAAATAAGAAAAGGGAAAATAGTAAAAACAGCACACTGTGGATCAACAGTGTAGGAACTAAGACAAGGTGACTGGAGCAAAAACCAGAACCTTTGAGACTGATGTTTTACAGCCGAAGATGGAGGCAGAGATAAGCACTTGTTTTGGCTTCTCTCAGTTAACCAGAGCTCTTCTGGGAAACACAAACTGAAAGAGTTTTAATCACTTTAACTCATCGACTTCTATTATTGCAGAAAAACTGCCAAGAAAAATAAACAAAAGAGATACCAGGAACTGAGATTGTTGCTCATTGTTCCTTCTGCAGAACTTTTCCTTTTCAGTTGTTTCATTTGCATTCTGCAGTAATGTGAACCAGCAACAGCGTCTCTCTGGACGCAGGCGGTTTACAAAAACACAAGTTTCTGTCATCATTGTTCATAACTGACCCACAAAAACAGAACTCTTCCTCATATTCTGGCTGCAAACATCACAGAGAAGACGCTACACACCTACTGCACCTCTTTGTTTTTATGCTCCGTTCAGAGTTTCCTCTGTTGTTCCAGACAGATGAGGGCAGGGAGTCACGGGAGGGATTCTGCAGCCTCAGCTGGTGAGTTTACAAACCGCAGGCGTTGGGACAAACGCAGAGCATGACTGTGTGATGTCTGCTGCAGAGACACGACCCGGGCATGACGGGCACAGGTGATGTCAGCAGACCTAGTAATCCCCACAACAGAGGACAGCCTGAGTCAAGAGGATGAGTTCTGGTCTGCAGGTGAAGGGTCTGGACATGTAGGCGACTTTAATCACCTTTTAATCAGCAAGAAATCTGAATTTTTTTCCTTTTTTTTGCCCCAATGACGCTGAATAAACCTCCGTCAAAGTGAGACAGTCTGTGGTTGGAGGAAATAGTCCCCGAGGGTCGCAGGTGGCTTCGATCTTCCGTATCAGTGGGTTTATCTGACGTGGCCTTAAACGGCCTCTCCTCCTGTTGTTTTCACAAATTCACGGGCGAGTTAAATGTTAAAGATCAAATTCCTCATCAGTGTTATGTCTGCTTGGCAATAAAGCAGAAAGGCCTGTAAAACCTGTAAATCTTTCATTTCCACAAGCCACAAACGCCAATTTTATACTTGAGGCATGATGGTGTAGCTCATGGTCAAGTCTGACAGGTAACGTTACGTAACCTGGAAGAACAATTACCAGAAAAAAACCCCAAAAAGGCTCATTTTCTACACATCCTAAACTATTTACAACCATTCTATCTCATTGTTTATTAAAACACAGAGACAACAGGCTGGGAGGTGCTCATTCAAAATGTGGGTGCAGATGAATCTGGTCTACAAAAGTGTTAAAATGTCTGGAGTTTCACAAGGGAAGAACAACTTCCCAGAATTGAAAGCTGGAAAAGTCCCCAGTCTCCTCCGGCAAAATCAGATCTACATTTCAAAGAAGGAAAGACAAACAAAATAATTGATGTTCCTGAAAGTTGCACCATCTCCAGGAGCGAACACAGACAGAATTAATGACGTTTCCTGCGATCGGTGAGAGATTCTGCGAGCTGGGACTCGCCGTCGGGAGACACTCGCTCGGATGCAAATCAGATGCGTGTGCGTGTTGTCCTGGAAGTCAAATCGTCAGTCAAACCAAAGTCCCTGCATCCCTCGGCCGCCTGAGAGGAGCCCTACCTGAAGCCTGGGTGTCAGAGCACGGCAGCCCGGGGCCGGGCGCAGGCTGCTCCTGGCTATCGATCTTTAGGAATCATTAGGCGTGACCGGCCACGCACGCGGAGTTACTCTGTAACTTCCCCCGTCTCAGGCCTGGAGGAAGCCCCCGGGTGATACAGTGGCAAAAGAATCTGGAAATAGGTTTCATATTAGTTACTTATTCCGTCATTTTGGCTGAGATACCGGAGCGGATTAAATCCAGAGTTTTGGAGGGAAAGTAAGGATAGACCTCCGAAAGACGTGGAGGAAAGTACTGAAGCTTGTACAATAAAAGCATGTGTTCTTTCACTTTATGAGCTTTGATTAAGTTAGCTCCACCTGCCCAGAACCAGACCTGCGAACAGCTTATCAATGAATCCATTAATAATCAACCAATCTGCTAATATCATCCTCTCAAGTGTGAATACTTGCTGGTTTCTTTCATCGTCTGTGACAGCAAACTCAATATCTTTGAGATGTGGACAAAACAAGTCCTTGAGGAGCTCAGAGCAACACTTCTCACCAATGTCATGACGTTTTATGCACCAAATAAGTCATCTGGGACATAATTCAGAGATGAGCTGACCTGTAGAGGGTGGACATTCAACATTTAAGCAGATAAGAGTCGGATACTGCCTCCAGAATGAGTCCACTGGTGACCAGACCAGAGCCGGGGCAGGTTAGTATCACCTGTCTTCAGGCGATCACGACCAGATGCAAATGTGGCTGCCTGATGTGTAAACAGGAAACTGTTTGCCATGACGACCTAATAATGTGATAACGTCAACGCTTTGTTTACCGCTTGGACTAAAAACTACACACACAACATTTGACACTTTACAGCCTCCTTGGAAGACGGTGGATCGTTCATCCACAGACAGGATTTCTGTCACACTGGCTCAAAAAAAACAAACAAAATGCTGAGGAAAACCAGTGGTGGAGCGTAGCGGAGAGAGCCCTGCATGTGGAGAGACTTTCTCATGACTGGAGCTCTTTTTAATCGGCCTCCACGCTGCCCTGGAGGCAGCCTGTGGAGATGCGGGCTCTGCTCAGACAGGTCGGGCAACATACTGCTGTCACGACAGCGGCCCAGTTAAACGCTCTGAAAAAAAAGAAGAAAAAAAAGAAAAAGGCGGCAACACAATGAGCACAAAGACGACTCTCAGAGGGGAAATTAAAAGAAAAGAGGAGGAACCGTCTGTTCTCCCGTTGTGCTCCAGTCAGAAACATGTCATTGTCTGTGGGGTTAAAAAGTGAAGACAAAAGGAGAATAGAAGGAGGGGGCGGGGTGGGGGTGGGGGTGGGGGGGTGGAGGATGACAGGAGGGACCTGTGATCTGTCTGTCAGGAATGCCTTTAACCAGCATCACCATGCAGTCGCTGTGAATCAGGAGCACACGGCTGGCTGTGGTCTGCACTCATTTGCCTGAGGGGTAACTATTTCACTTAACCTGCCGCCTTTTCCTGACAAAGTCATGTTTTGCATAGCATCAAGCACTGCCTGTAACAGGAGCAGAAAAAAAAGCCGTCCGACCTTTTGTCCCGGGCAAAACGTCACACTAATTACAAAGTATGAGATGATGATGAGGAGGAGGCGGAGGAGGAGGAGGAGGAGGCGGGGGCCACGTCAGGGTGAGCTACTCGATGCTATAATGTCGGAGGACGTCTTACGCAAACAGGCAAAATATTTGACTGGTGATGCTCGGGGCAATGATTGACAGCCAGCAGCTTTCGTCACATGTGACTGTGACAACAAGCTGAGGCGATGACAGCCACAAGAGGGACGAGCAGTGAAAGTCCACACATGGAATCTAATAGAACAATGGTTTCATCAGACATGCCTCAGACTGTGGGTTTATAATTCAGGAAATCAGATAATGAGGAAGAACCAGGAAACGTTTCACCAGAACTGAAAACACAAAAACTGCTGCCTCACAGTCATGTGACCTCACGTTGTCTCATATCTGAGTGGAAGTGAGCAGAGGACGTGATGATGTTTGTGGACCTGCCATCCACCTTTAGTCGCTATTCAACAAAATGACTTGTGATTCCAGGTGCTCTTTAAAAACACAAGCCCTCACGCACACGTTTCCTTGAACCCTGAGGTCCTGCAGTTTCATTTCAGACCGAGACTCTCTTTGCAAAACCAGTTGTCTTGGTTGGGAAGACAAAACTCTGTCTAAGTCAATAAGCTGTGTGATACGGAGCCGGGAAAACAAGACTAGACCATCCAATCCGGTCTAATAAAAAAAGCAACACTGTGATCCCACAGTGATCGCACCTGCACAGGTGACCCACCGGACTGGGTCAGAAGTCAGCGCCAGCGCTACATCCAGCCACATTTGCATACAGGCTAACAGCAGGAGGCATCCCATGATGCTTTGCGCTCCAACAGCAGCGAAATAAAGCATCCAGCGTGGAACCCACCGGGGATGCATCGAGCAGCAGCAGGGTGTGTGTGTGTGTGTGTGTGTGTGTGTGTGTGTGTGGAGGGGGGGGTCTGTTTACCAAACACTTGGCAGGAGGCCAAACTCAGCACCTAACGAAGGCGTCCGGTTTCTGTTTGTGCTCTGTTGTGATCACCAAAGCGCCCACGTACACTTCTTACAGGTCATGTAACATTAATGCAGCTGTCATGTCACGTCTGAGCCCCGAGGAGGCCGCTCTGCTTCTAGATCTACACATCTACAGCTCTACAGCTCTACAGATCTATAGATCTACAGCTCTACAGCTCTAGAGATCTACAGCTCAGCCGCCTCCTGAAGCCTGAGGGACACGTCCAGACCCACACAGCCTGCTCGCAGGAGAAGCTTCTCCACCTGCTGCCCTGCCGTCATGTGACCCGATCCCGTGACTGGAGGTGTATAAAATTAAGATAAAGTCCTGACTTTCACTCACTTTATCATATTCTGTTGTATGGCTTTTGCAAAATCTTTTCCAACTTCTGGTGTTAAAACTGACTCCAACGAGCTCAACGCTGCATCAGGGTCCAGAAATAGCAATAGAAACAATAAAGCAACCAAATAGTAAAATAATGCCGTTTTTGCACTCACAAAACAGACTTATACTCTTCTGTAATGACTGTGGTATTGTGGTATGACCAGACAAATATTCATATACTACGGCTGAAACCAAGTCCAATAAGCTCAACGTGGCTTCACATTCCAGAAAATCCAAAAACGCTTTATTATGCGCAATTAAATCAATAGAAACCATGTAGCAGTGGCAAGTGCTTCTGCCTCACAGAACATTAGTTTGTCTTGTTTGTTTATTATTATCTGCTCTTTCTCTGTTTTCTCCTCATGTGCAGTGCAAAAACATGCCTCCAGGTCTATTGTCTCTAGGTGTGAGTGAATACTGTGTGTGTGTGTGTGTGTGTGTGTGTGTGTGTGTGTGTGTGTGTGTGTGTGTGTCCTGGGATGGTCTAGCTCTGGAGGTGGACATCAGCAGACCCCTGAGGACACCGTTCAGATATTAGCACGGAAACTGCAAAATAAACCAACTGCAATCAATCCCCACTTTATTGCAAGGCTACAATAAAGTTTAATCAGATTGTTGTTGTGGCTTCGCTGCCACAGTTTACAGGTGAACTTTACCACAGGTGTGTGTGTGGGTGCAGGACTTTACCCTGCCTGCCTGCTTGTCTATCTACCTGTACAGGTGAGCGCCATATAAAACCACCACATGCAGCCCTGAGATTCATGTTTTCTTTGTCTTCTCCTCTGAACCTCGTCGCTTTTTGCAGCCTCGCCGCACACGAAGCTCAAAAACACTAATAACAACAACACAATAACAACAACAACAACCACTCTTCCTCCTCCTCCTCCTCCTCCTCCGCAGACTCTCACCCCGGATTTGACGTCCTCGAACACGGACGCGTCCTCGGCCCCGTCCGGTCCCGACATCCTCACCGGCTTCAGCTGCGTGAAAACAGCCCTCTCCTCGGTCGGATGCGGCGGATTCATCGCCAGTCCTACACTCGCTGCCATCAAAGAGTCGATGCGAACACACCTGTCTTCTGACCAGGTGACTTCAGACACACACACACTCAACACAACACGTTTAATTGTGTTCACTGCGCCCGAAAACTAGGCAGTGGTAGTCCCGCAGCCCTCCCCCTGTGTACTGCTCTGACTCACAGGTGGGTCCTACCTGAGCTCATGTACCTGCGGCTGACGCTGCGCGAGGGCCGCAGCCAATCAGAGCGCGGCACGGGGCCAGGCGACCAATCAGGTGCGTGGAAAGGGGAGGGACACACCTGAGAGACGCAAGGGGAGGAAGGAAGGGGAGGACAACTGAGCGTCAGGCACTGTTCTCTCTGACAGACAGACACATCCTGGCACACTAACAATACACAATATAAAACATGTAATTCTGATATATTCATACTTTTAATATTTGCATTTCCTTTCCTTTTTTGCTTGTGCATTTTCACGTTAGAGATGATACAGATCATGAATTTAACTGTTACATTTTCTTCGATTCATGATTGATTAAATAGCTTTAATCAATCATACCTGCAGAATTTGTTTTCATCTGATGTTTGGTGGCTGCAAGTTTGCTTAGGTCACACACACACACACACACACACACACACACACACACACACACACACACACACACACACACACACACACACACATTCCTAATCGACCATGCCAGATTTAGTTTTTAATATCTGTGATATAGTATCTGCAGAACAAGGAGCTTTTGATTCACTCAAAACGTTTCACTCAGAAAGTTACTATTTTCTCTAGTAACTTTTGCCTTCTCATCATACATAATACATAAGTGAGTCATGCTGATAGCGATGGTCCATATCTCACTGATGATGCGTTTGCATGTGATGAAACAGGAAACGTCTGAAGGAGCCATGACTGTGGGTTTCATAGCGTGTTACAGCCGGTTTCACCAAATGATGAAGTTTCAGTCATGCTGACAGATGAACACAGGAACTGTTTGGTTTCTATAGAGATAAAAAAAAAAAGGGATCCGAACATCCGGTATGGACATCTGAAGTCTATAACACCTGAGTCTCTGACAAAAAGAACAATTTTCCCACGTTTTTGAATGCAACTAATTGATAAATTGATTCATATTGATGCTGATAATTGATCAGCATTTCTACTTGCAACTACTTTCTAGCTGTCTGATAAACTGTGCAGAACACACACACACACACACACACACACACACACACACAAACACACATGAAAAAGAGAATCCGATATAGTGATTATGCAAGAAATAGCAGTCAAACAAGTTCTTATTCAAAGTAAGTTAAATTAAAGTTGATTTTCTATAAAATAACTGCCATTAAATAAACAAACAGGGGAGGAAACGGGGAGTTTTCACTCTGATCTTCATTAAATTCTATCTTTTCCCTTCTCCTCACTTTAGGACTTGTACGTGTAAGATGTCCTGGCTGAAAAGAGATCCAACAGGCCAGATGTGAAGAGGCCTGGAGAAATGAGCATCGGCCCTCCTTTGTCTCCAACACAATGTACAAATGTTTGTTTTTAAAACACGAGGACAAATTGCGCGTGTCAAAAATAAAAACATGTTTGTTATTACCCTGCTGACAGGCGATACGCCCTATGATGGGAAATTAAAACAGAGCTGTTTATGTGTGTGATGTGCTGAGATCTAGGAGTCCCAGAGCTAACTCTAACAGGCTGCAGAGCCTCAGAAAGTGATGTAACACATCTGCTTTTATCGCCTTTGATATGATAAAGAAAACGAACACCAGATGTGTTGATTGGATGCTGCCTCATTGTGAAGCCAGAAGATCCTGTTTTTGAGTCTTAAAACTAATAAAATCATCTCCAAAAATTGCAAAAAATTGACCCCAGGACAAACAAACACGACCTCAGAGCAAGAAAACAGACTCATCTTTAAAGCTGAGCTCAACACGTGATAGATAAAACTGAGAGAAGATACACAATTACATGACATTACATGATTATCTGCATTCAGTATGAAATACATATAATACACTTCCATCTACCCTGAACGCAGACGGGTTGTTTTCCATCTGGAAACTGCTCTTTACTTATGTTTTCTTTAATCCAATTTGTACACAATCAATCATAAGACACACCTGGATACACCGTCCACTCTCACACTGAAACCTCAGGTAAGTGTTAAGTCTCCATTCAACCTGAACATGCATCGTTTTGGGACTTTGCAGGCAAAGCCCACAACATACAAACCTTTCATCTTTTTGGGATTTGAACCAGGCAGCTTTGTCTACTCAGATGCATATATAGCCTAAAAAAGTGAGTATACTGTGTGTTTTCCTGTCTTGGGGATGTCAGAGGGGCCTGTTACTGCTGTTATACAAAGACTTGGAGCTCGATTTGGTGTGTTTTGCAAGCAATTTGCGTGTCTCTGTGGCAGTTTGTTGTAACAGGTGCTGATTCACTCGTCAGACCTGATCGGTGGATTTGATTAACGTGAGCTTGAAAAACATACCAGAGGGGCGTTTACGTCTAGAGTCAAGCTCGAGGACCGTGTGGGAGGGCGAAGCGTGAGAAACCTGCACTGATGTCGGATTCCGTTTATATGGAATATTATACCAGCAGCCTCTCTGATCTGGTCTGGTTTGTCCCACTGGTCGGCCCGCATATTTCCACAGTGCCATTATACCACAGGAGAGCGTGAGCTCCCACTGGAGGAACCAGACTCCCACAGTAAGAACCTCTAGCTGGTAGCGGTTAACAGATCTTTGGATCTGTGATTAATAAACCCACAGAGGCAGATTATCACTGTTCAAGGTTGTTCTGTGTTTCAGGTGTAAATCTGAGAGAAATGTAGTTGCAAGAAAGAGACTTTCTGCTCGTGTTTTCTCTTTTCTGTCATGATTCCTCTTTGACCCACTGCAGGTACAGTACAACCCTCTGAGCTCTGGATCATTGCAGTGATTCCTGCTCCTGTGGTGCCCCCCCCCCCCCCCCCCCCCCCCCACACACACACACACACACACACACATTAAGAAATTAAGGCAAAGGACAAATGCTTTGTCACTCCAAGAGTGTGACTGTACCTTGAGACGAATGTTTCTATACTGACAAAAACGTACCAGGAAGGGGATGTATGCGCAGAATCGGTGTATTAGATATCATTAGATATTATTAGATATATTAGATGTTAGACAATGTTGGGAACAACATGTCTGTTTACCATATTATCATTCCTCCATTTGCTTTTAAATTAAACATAAATGTCATTGGTCCTTTGGGGATTTTTGGTAATTGACTGAAAAGTTCTCACCGCAGAACAGACATCACAGACAGTCTGGGAGTGTAGTATACTGTAAGTGTAGGAGTGTAGTATACTGTAAGTATAGGATATACATATATCACATACTTGTCATTCATGTAAAATTGCACATGCATTTGAAGGTCTACGTGGGGCCGACTGAAACTGCATTCTATCGTGCTGCACATTTCACCCCTTCACCAAAACCTGGTCTGAGCGGTAAATCATTAAATCTGATGTGGTCCAGTGTGGTGTGTGGTTGTGTGCAGAAGGACCACAGAGGCCGTTCATAAAACGAGAAGCTTCCACAGGAATCATCTCACATTTGTTCATTTCTGTACTGGTTTTTCTTCAGCAGGAGGACGAGCTGGAGACACCGGACCGGATGAGTGAGATGTCCGTGATTAATGTTTAATAACAGCCCTGGACACCGGGCTTGCCGAACCTTTGTTGTGCTTTTATTAAGCAAACAATCAAAGCATCAGGGCTGATTTTACAGCGATGCTCCACCCTCAGTCTAGCCTTTGGTTATGTAGCGAAACACTCGCTCTCCATGCGCCCGACACGTGAGGTCCGCTCCCCGCTGCATCACGCACCCACCCATGTGGACGTCCCAGACATTCACCAGAACGTCTGCCAGAAACGGTTCCAGTCTCAGTCCTCATGCCTGGACACGTCCCAGCACCTGACTGCTGCACAAACCTATCAAACGACAGGTTTACCAGAAAAAACGGTGAAGAATTAGCATTAATCATCGTGTTTAAACCCACTCTGATTGTAATGAAAATGCAATTAAATTCTGGAAGCGTCCTCATTGTGGGATGGATAACGGCATATTCTATTCTATTCTTTTCTACTC
This sequence comes from Karalla daura, assembly GCA_029224185.1. Taxonomy (NCBI): domain Eukaryota; kingdom Metazoa; phylum Chordata; class Actinopteri; order Chaetodontiformes; family Leiognathidae; genus Karalla; species Karalla daura. The sequence continues at coordinate 20,090,992 of CM055204.1, read as the reverse complement.
TTAACCAAACCAGCATTTCAGTCTTTAGAGTCTTGTGTTTGAACTTTTCATTTACAGTCGTGTTATGCTAAACTAGACTGATCAGAACGGGTCAGATTCAAGCATTTGCAAACAAAAAAGTTGCAAATACATCTTCGTTTAATGTCTTTATTGTGAGGCTGAGACAGGGACAGAGAGAGGATTTTTACTGAGAGAAGAAAACTGGAATGATGGTGCACTTTCCTTATTGTCACCGATCTCATCCAACAAGCAGCAAAATGAGTTCTTGAGAAGTGGCAAAAAGTGCAAGATCAGCACTTTTCACCCAAATCCCTCCTCGCCGAACGCCTCAAAGCCTCAACCGTGCATCCAATTCCACCGGGAATCCTCAGGTTTTGTGTTTTTCCACCGGCGCTGTTTCCCCACAGTCTGGTGTTGGAACGCGTCACTCGGTGTCAGCGTCAGAGCTTCAGCGAACTGTCAGAACAAGCCGCTGCACGGTGCAGCCAGGCGCTCTGCTCCATCTAAGGATTAGCGATAGAGTCGGGGGCGTGGGGCGTGGAGGGTGGTGGGGACACACACACACACACGAATGACACACACACACATAATGCAGATTATCGCTACTTTTTTGGCAAAGACGAACCCATTCCTAACAAAGCCTGCGCTCTCGCTCCAGGCACGTTCCTTCCTCTCTCGCTTCACTCTGTAATGTATCGAAATATGCAGATGGCACGTGATAACAGGAGCTTCTGCTCTAAAACCCAGGCTGTGAGTGGCAATAGGAAATGAGGGAACGAAACCTATTCCCATGTGCTTCAACTCGCTGGAATGGTTAGTGTAGAATACATTTCCTCCCTCTCTGCATCCTCCTTTATCTGAAACACTTTATCACTCTATTTACGTCTTCTTCTTTTCATCAAATCGACAGAACAATGGCCGGCTTGGTAAAACTGGTGGTTTTCCATTCATGCCCTTTCAGATGTATCAGATAACACCAAAAAAAACAAAACATAAAAGACGATAAAATGTCAAAGGCCGCAGCTCCAGACAATGGATGAGAACCTGTATAACCGCTTCACTTTGGTCAACTGTAATTTGTCTTTGTGCATTTTTGATCAAAAGGTTAAAACAATAATAATAATAAAATAAATTAAATGAATAAAGAAATCTGTGTGTCTGAGAGATGGAAGACTGATACAAGAACTGGAAATGGAAGGTTGGTTTTTCCAGCTTTATCATTCAAGCGGAGTGGAAGCTGATCTGAAGATGTGGGCGACAACATTACACTGCATTCCTCTCTCTCTCTCTCTCTCTCTCTCTCTCTCTCTCTCTCTCTCTCTCTCTTTCTCTCTCTGTCTCTCTCTCTCTCTCTGGCAGAGGTCAGACAAGGACATGGTTTCCTCAGTGGAATAATTCCTGATATCAACGTCATTGTCATTACATCATTATCATACCATGCCACATTATATTATATTATATAAGCCAATGCATTGTGCTCCTGATATTAACGTTAGTGTGTTATTGATAATTAACATCACACATTTCACCAGAAATGTTTCCTGAGGGTCCTTGAGGTTGAACAGATTTGGCATTTGATTTTCAACTCAGACTAAAGTGCTAACAATTGAAAACAAAATGTCTTTATGTTGAATCAGCTCACAAAGACAAACAGGAGCATGTCCTCCTCACACCTGCAAACGAAGGAGACATTTGGAACATTTGGGACACACCTCGTCCTGACGTAATCGTCTTTGGTCATTGTTCAGGCTGGAAACAGAAAAGAGGAGCTGACTGTCCAGACTTTTACTGATCTACCTACTGTAGCTCAGTGAACTGCACTCTGGTAGGGTTATCAGAACAGGTACGGCGGATACAACTCAACACTCTTCTCTTTTCTCTCCTTTACTACTCACACACAGACATTCATACCCTAGTTAGCCTGCCTGTTACAGTTAGAATGGACATATGCAGTCATTTACATGACATGACCAAAGGATCAGACGCCTGAACTTTCTGATCAATGTCATCTGCATAGACTAAGTATTAGAAAATAACCTTATTGATCAAGAACTCAATCAATGTCCTATACTGACAATAAGACCCTATGGGACCCAATGGGACCCTAGAGAATAGAGCAACTGATTCTGATGTTTCTGAGAATAGGGATACATACTACATAAAAGGTGGTGATGAAGCAGTAAAAACCACAACGAGCCTTTCGTGCTTCTTGTGAAACGTGTTGCAACCATGGATAACATAAAATGTAATTGATTCAATACACATAAGAAATTTAATCCAGAGACCCCATGGGCCGTATAACCCAGCGCGTCCTGTCGCTGCATGCAGGATGATGCAGGCGAACAAAACTGTTTGAACTGCACTTTATTTTCTAGTTTCCCAAGGGGTCACTAATCTATTTTACAGTTCCAATGAAAAGGGGATGCGTTGTATGTCTGTTTTATGACACGATTTGTGAAATATTTCAGGTTTTCTCACTTTCACAACAGCTTCTGCAGAAAGACACGTAGCTGCGCGCTTCAATCACTCGCTTTGGTTCGAGGCTATTTCCCTCGAAAGTCTCCTGGCTGTGACACAGTCACAGTGACACAGTCAATCCGAGCCTGAATTACTTCACTTTGCAAGAAAATTATGTCGTAACCTGCTGCAGTTTTCACAAGTCAGTGCTAATTTGATTTAATAACTAATGTTTAATTCTCTGTGAATGAGAGAATTGCTTCTCGTCTCATCAATCACTCAGTAGTTTCTACTTAATACGATCGTTCCTCTGTGCATTTCAGACGCATTACAACACGTTACAACACGTTACAAACAGCTAATGTAAATCATTTAGAAACGCTCATGCATGAATCAGGTTTGTGTGTCTTCAGAGTGTATGACGGGACCAAGGAGTCCGTAACCTCGTCGACTAGTTCTCTAAAACTGTCAGGTTGCCATCAGGTCGGACACCCAGTGGCTCCCGTTTCATCCCAGACGATGGAAACAAATCTGTTATTAGGCCGAAGACAAAGGAAGAGCTGCAGCCACGTTGCTGTATGTGAGGAGGGAATACCCACATTTTATTTAAAGGCAATGTAAGATGTTCTGAGCATGTTCTTACCCCCCCACCCTCCCTTTATTGGGGCTGAGAGGAGCTCCAGACAATGATCAGGGTTGTTTGGCTCCTGTTTTCTGGAGAGGAACCACAGACTGATGCTATCTGCCTTTGTCTAGACGTCAGGTGGGACGGGGGGCCTGGAGGGGGCTGCAGGACACAGACCACAGATCAGAGTGTCTAAAGTCTCCTGACCACCAGGATTACAACAATGTTAACGAGCCACTTAGAGCGAGGACCGACTCCAGGTACATACATATTGTAAACAAAGATGTGCACCAAAGCGCCATGTTTCTAGACAGTCCAACTCTGCAATTATTACATTCATTTTTGCATTTATGTTGTGTTTGATGGCATCCATAAATTGTAACGTGTTTGATAAAGCTCAGAATTGGTGTTTATTAGATGCCTTGACACCCATGTTTACTTCATACTGTACAACAAAAACATGGCGTAGTTGTACTTTGATCCAGAATAAATAAAACAGAGTAGAAAAACAAGTCAGAACAATGACCTCAGATCTCGGGTTCTGGGGAAGTGTGTCATCGAGGTCACATCAGTCACTCTCTGGAAACAGGGTGAACGCTAATCATTCAGCAGTTTCAAATGGCGACTCATCACAGATGTTATCTTGTGATATCTTGTGATATTTCACCTATAGAGCAGGTCTGAGCAACAATCATGAGGGGACCTAAAATATCACAGATACATTGGAGTTCCAAAAGACATCATCACACACTCGGTCACACACTAATGGAGACAGAAAGTGATAGTGGTAGTGATATGTGGTTGCCAGATAAGGATGAGATGGTCCCAGATCTGTGCAGAAGGGGAGCGTACAATAACAAACAAATGTTCATCGTTTTGATCATTTCCAGTGAAACCATTGTTCCATAGATTATAGGATAAATACTCCCCGTTAATGTACAGAGATCATTTTATGTAGGTGAAAGAAACATTCATGTGACATGAAGCTTGTAGGAGAGTGAACTGTTAATTTCCAGCAGACTCAGCAGCTCATTCGATTGAACGGGCCGACTGTGGTGTGTTTTGTCATCACCAGTAATTTGTGATCTGTAAAGACAACGTGTTACACTGGTGCTCCTGCAGAGCCAACCTGGCCGAGCACCATCAAAGGACTCCGGCCTCTCAGCCCCGGGTGTGTGCAGACCTCGGCCGCCGGACTTCAAAGACAGACTGTGGAGACGGTGGAGATCATTGGTTGGCTGACGAGGGTCCAAAACATCAGCATTGATGTGTGTGTGTGTGTGAGCGCGTATTAAAGGCCAGAGTTTAACCTGGTTCGATCCATTTCTGCCCGAGGGCAACAGAAAGCCGAACTCTGTTTTGAGCCAATATTTGGTACACTGAGAAAATGTCATGTCTCCATTAGTGTGGCTGAACGCGAGCCAAGAAGAACGGAGAGGCCGAAACCTTGAGACGAGACATGTCTGATGTCTGAGGGTGTCAGATGAACGTATCTGCCAAAGTATGACCCAAAGAAATGATTTCACAGTCAGCTTCCTCTCTGCATTATCACTGCATTCAGAAAGGGGGAATATAAAGTAATGTAAAGACTTCAGAACTTCTTTAAGTTGCATGGTGTATGTTTATATCTAAGTGACACTGTGTCCTATGCACAAATACTAGTATAGAATATTAAATGGGAGCATAGAATACATAAAATATACAAATATGTAGAAGTAAGTATATAGGTATGGAATATTCTATCATATGGAATCTTAAAGGCATATTCTATTCTATTCTATATGATTATAAGTTTTGCATATTAAGTTTTATATGCCTGTGCATCACTGAGGTATTGTGGTTGTAAAAGCTGCATCAGTTCCCATTCATTCAGTTAGGAGGAGACACGTGACATTTACTTTCAGACTGACTCCGTCTTCATGCATCGTTGGCATGCGGCCGCGCTTTTCCCGGAACGACCCGAGCGAAGGAAGAAATGAAGTTGATCGGGCGACGGTGTGGGCTAACAACTTACATTTGTCTTGCGCAATATTTATCCAGTCATTTTACATTGTTTGCCTCTCATCAATCATTCACGGGAGTAAAGACTTTATTGTGAAAATGTCATGTTCGGGGATGAGTCATCGCCCTAAACGACGGAGGCGAAGACAATGCCGCTGTGGGGAAGGTAATTGGGATAATGGCAGTAATAACACGAGTGACTCTCTCCTTTGTAGTGGCGTTTCTGACTGGTGGGTGTGATGAAACGAAAGCTTGGGGCCGGCTCTTTGGACCTGGAGCCCTCTTATTGACCGAGGGAGGAACCTGTGCGAACAGCCCGCGATTGTTCTCAGGAATGACGGCTGGGACGCGGGCCTGTTTGCCTGGCTTTGAGGCCGGAGCTCAGCGCATTGATCCGAGCAAACGCCACTCGTGACGTCGCTCATCCACAGTGTGGACAGAGGAGAGAGAGCGTCAAGGTCAAGGTGGAGGCAGCAGGAGAACAGACAATAGGTGACGGCTCTGATGGATCGGATGGGTTTCAACCGGAGAAGAAAAGAGACGGTTGAAAATATCTCTCTCCTTCTCTCTCTCACACACACACAGAGCCCTGATCAATATATTAACTGATTCTCCAATGTCAGATGTGAACATACAAACACATATTATTAACTTGTGGATAAGGGGTGGGACTAAATAAGTTCATACGTCTTTGCACTCTTTGCACTTTTCGATTTTGTATCATGTATTGCTTTTTAGGTCTGGCTGCTACTGTGCTATTATTTTTCTTACATGTTTGAAATAAACAATAAACTGTCATTTTCTAAGTGTTGAAGCAAAACTCTTTTGGTTGATTTTTGTTTTCAGTTTTTGCAGCTTTAGATGAAAACGTAGGTGACAAACAGCACAGAGCTGGGAAAGAAAGCTCGTTAGACGACAAATACGATTCGATAAGGTGAGAACAAAGTTTCAATGGGCAAAATATAGACTAGAAGGTAACAACACAATCACTGGAATGTAGTCTAAATGATGTAGGGTGAATAGAATTATCAATCATAGGATATTGTACCTATAATATTCTCTACTGAGGTCTATGTAGAACAGAGTAATGTACTGATTTTGATTTTGATCTTTTATACGTACAAGCATGTGGTGACGAAGTATGCAATGAAATAAATCAATTATTAATATTCAAAGTAGTCATAAATACAAACCCCAACATAACATCTCACTTCCTCTTTGTCATTAAATAATAAAAAGCACTCCGATGGCCTATTTGATATGGTCTACCCTACTTTATATTTGCTTTATTGTGTTTGTATCTGTAATGTCAGTGTAGATAATATGTGGCATCTGATCAGACAGGAAGTGGCCTCCATCACGCGTCACTAGCTCGTACACTTAAATCTAAAACTCAACTCAATAAATCACAGTCCCGGCATCGTCTGGATCCCTGCCACCTCGTCCTATGTGCTGACGACACCTGGCTTCCGGTGACTGCCAAGCTCCCCTTTAGAGCTCTTATCTGGGCAATTCACCAATCGCTGCTACAATCAAATCCATTGATTGTATTGACTACAAAGAGTGAGACAGTTTACAGCCTTGACCCTGTCTGCCTGCAGCCATAACTCTGCAACGCTGTGCTGGCACCGAGCTTGGCATTGAGAAATCGTAAAACTTTTGCGGTACGGACGTCAGTGAATTTGTTGGCACACACACACTTTACAACCTGGTAGATGATCAATTTCACGATCCGACCGGATTGTGTTACTGGTGATACATAATAATCGAACGAACTTTAAAACAAGAAAATGCAAAACAAGAGAATATCAACAAGTCACAGATGGTTTGGATGGGAAAGACTCTAGAATACGTTTCTGTGGTAAAATTCCACCTGGAAGCTCAGAGCGAAGGAGCCTTCAAGCTGTCGATGGCACCAGTCGACCTGTCGTCACAGAGAGAGTTATCAGGAAGTTCAGAGGCTCAGATTACTGTAACAGTGTGACTCACGGACATCTTCAGCACGTTGCAAAACATCTCCAGGGTGAGTGGACCCGAGCGCTGGGACGCTGCTACTGTACGAACGAACAAACGTGGAAAAATGTGTCTCAAATTATTCAATTCTGGGTCTAGAAAAATCTGCCTCTTTATGCATGTCTTTTAAACAGTTTGAAAATGCACCTATTTCAGCTCTTATGTTTTACAGACTCAAAACAAATGACAATACTATCTCTTGAGTTTAGACACTTGAGTTGAGATGCAATTCTTTTATATTCGGATAATATTTACCACTATTCTGCTAAACTTTTATGAACCACTGAGACTCTTGTGTACTGTGAATTTGATCATTTTTTATTATGACTAATTATTCCATATAAATCCAGTCACTTCCTTTCGATGGTTATCGTTTTTTGAGGCTGATTCTTGACTTAGTGGAGCTGTCCTGTGTGGGGCCTAGTGAAGCTCTGCCTCCTAGTACGTGCATCCAAGATCATATCGCTCAACATATCGCTTGACAAATGCTGCAAAGTCAGAAGAACACACACTCACACATACAACTGATAACGTCCTGTACGGGACGTGCAACCATATTTGGGCATCAGGAAGTCTCGGAATTCCTCCAGATGAGATATGAAGGAGAGTGTCGTCATCGTGCTGAGAGGAGGTGGGGGTGGAGAACCTGCTCACTCACTTCTGTCTTATGTATTTCCTGAGAACCTGCAGCCACAAACCAGCCTAATCTTTTAATCACGCTTGTATGCTGTTAATAATTAACAGAGGGTCCATATTCGATATCTAACATCCTAACGTGAGATATAGAGCTCCCCAGTTCTCCCTGGTTGTTGTTTTAACCCTTTAAGACAGAGCGCTCCCACCATATCAGGTTACCGCCTCCTTTCTACCTGTGTGAGAGGGAGACACCGAGGGGCTAGAGGTGAAAGAGAGGAGAGACGGCCAGAGCAGAGCCAGGCGGGCTGAGCTATTATTACCTCGTCTTTTGTTGGTATGTGAAGTGGAAAAACCTCCCCACGGGGTCGTTAGGATTCCTACTCCTGCTTCACATACGCAGCTTTTGTCTCCTGCTTTTCCCCAGGAAGCTACTTCTTCCCATCAGCCACCTGGGTCTGTCCGAGGCCCTGAATGCGTCCCACTTATGGGTTATGGAAGCAGAATATGGTGCAGGTGTTGTGGCAGTCAGGTCGGAGGTAGATGTAGGGATGGAGAGGAGGCAGGCTGATGTTATCTGAAATGCATTCACATGGATCAATTAGATAGATGTATGTAGAGGGTGTATTACCTGCCTCCTCCCTTTGTTTCAAGACTCAATCGCTACTGAATTAGCTGAAGCAGCTGAATTACTTCAGCCGCTCCTTACTTCTCTGAAAATGTACAGGCTCGTGATGAAGTGGGAGTGAATGTACAGTATTTGCTGTAATGTGTGAAAGTGTGTAGGATGCTTTGTGTCACAGCTGTTTAAAGATCAGGAAGGATCCTCTCATGTCAGACCACCATGGAGAGCAGCAGAATACAATGGAGGTGATGTGTGCAAGAAAGTAGAAGATAAGGATCACAGAATATCCTTCAAAATTGGCACATCTCAGGGTTCCTATCTGCGGCATCGGGAGCAGGTGTCAACACAGTCTTTTACCCACTTGTTTTTATCCTTTCATGAATTTGACTGCGCTCGATACGGGAAACCAGTGACACAGAGCAGACCCAGGTGTGGATACCGCAAAACAACAGATGTTTGTGATCTATCGTGCTGAGACAGATCAAAATGAAACGATCTCAGGTGAAACAGCCGAGGAGGACACGCACTACAGTGTTTTGCTTTGTGACCTTCAGATTGAAAAGTTCACCTAAATGTCTCATTTATCGGTCATCTTTGACCTACAACATGATGTTTGACGCATCTGTGATTCAATTTATCGTTGTTAAATCCTGGAAGGCCAGTTGACAGAAGCTTCCATGGAAAGGTTTTGTATCTGTGCGTTTGCGTGCGTGTTTCAGATCAGTCATGCATTCAGATGTGTGATCACTTCTATTTTGTCATAACTCGCTATTCCTGTTGAAGAAATAACAAAGTGATGATACAACAGCGTTTGCATGCGCATCTCTTTGTGCGTTACACAAACATGCACGACCGTTCTATCGAACACAAAGGAGCATGTGATCACGCGCTGCGAAGACGAGCAGCAGAAGGTTTCCTGGATCGAGACGTTGCAGCGAGTGGGAAGGAAACTTCTGGTGGGGCAGTAACAAAGGTGAATGATTCACCTTGAATCAAACACCATAAAACTGGTAGCACGCACACACCAACCGTTTCCATTTCGGCAGCTCCTGTCACACTGCATTGCCTCTTCATACAAACACACACACACACACACACATACACACACACATTCTTAGGCGGTCCATCAGTAAAAATGACATATCTTCCGTCTGCTATGTTGAGTAACGGCCCATTTATGGGTAGATTTCACGGTTCATCTGGTCCGTTCTCTGTGAGTTTACTGATGCTACTACTCTGTAGCTGTCTCACTCACTGTGTAGATGCCTCTGAAGTCCAATCCTTGAACCACCTGTGACAGTCAGAACAGCTGAGGCCTGGACCAGCTGGAGGCTGGGCTGGTGCTGGGTCTGATTGATGGGTCAGGTTGATGCTGCACCTTCAGATTTGGGGCCGCCTGGCTTCCTCCTGGCTGCCAGGATCTGGCCATAACAGCACCTGGTCAATCTGGAAGTCGTGTCCATCCTAGGGTTTCCTCCATGCTGATAGTGAGAGTACGTCAGAGAATCACACGGCTCCTGCCAGGGATCCACACGTCTGATGTGTTGACTATAACCAGTCCAGACTTCTGATCCGCAGAGCACTGAGGACTCAAACACACAGGTCATGACCTTGAGGGGTGAGCTGGCGATGCCGATCAGCTGTTTGGGACTTCACTTCTGTCGTAACTTTGTTTTTTTTGGGTATTGAACTGTGGACCTGGTGACTGGTAGATGGAGGACTCAACCCTCAGAGCGAGCTGCCTGACAGCTGGGCCGTAGGCCAGGAGTACGCCGTCATCTGCATACTGCGGTTCATGGATGCTGCTGACTTGACGTTGAGCAAGCTCCCCTCAAGGCACACACACACACACACACACACACACACACACACACACACACATACACACACACAGCGCTGTCGGCATCAGGTTCTCTGGGTGACACGCAGCGTAACTTCACCCCGTCACGACACTGAACGTGTCAACAGCAGCGCCACGGACCACAATGCTTCAAGTAAAACGATGCCAAGTGCTGCTTCATTTACGGGCAGAGAAAAAAAACAAAAACTCTGGAGACCTGAGACGATCTGTGTGTGTGTGTGTGTGTGTGTGTGTGTGTGTGGGAGAGAGAGTTGGTGTGCTGCTTGCAGATTTATAATGGTGGAGTGACGATGCTACGACTACAGGTTTGAGGGTTAAAACCAAAACCAAAACCCAAACAAAAGTGAATATGACTGAGGAATAAAAAGATATATTCAAAATAATTTCTTGTTTCTTTGACATTTTCCTTGATATTGTGATACTCTGGATATTGTGATCCTGTCTCTCTGGTGCTGGACAGTGAATTCTCTTTCACACAAATGTGCTCAGATTCCTGAGGTCAAGACACAAGTACTGACATAGGCATCAAAAAACAGCATGAGAAGAGCAGCATGGAGCATGGACGGTGTGTGTGTGTGTGTGTGTGTGTGTGTGTGTGTGTGTGTGTGTGTGTGTGTGTGTGTGTGTGTGTGTGTGTGTGTGTGTGTGTGCGTGTGTGTGTGTGTGTGAATGACAGCAGTGCTACATAATTAGACTCCATCTGCCTGTTGACCGTGTAAAAATAGGCTGCTGGTGTGGATTGCGTTTAAGACCGTAGCATGTGACACAGGTGCAGGTGTATATGTGTGTGTGTGTAAATGTGTGTGTGTGTGTGTGTGTGTGTGTGTGTGTGTGTATGTACGTGTGTGTGGTGATTACCTGCAGCAGTGTTATGTGATAAATTGAGCCATTAATAATGAGTGAGATAATGCGTTGTGCCTGGTTGGCTGTGGAACAGACACCAGCCTGCCTAAACCTACGGTTTCTCACACACACACACACACACGCACACACACACACACGAGAGACCAGTAAACAGAGACGTGTTAAATAAACAGCAGAGAGACATCCTGATAGGTGCCACAGTTTCACACCCTTAAATCCCATCTCAGTCATTTTCCTCTTCACTTCCTCTCCTCCGCCACACCTGCCCTGCATCAGCCATGTGTGTGTGTGTGTGTGTATGTCTCTCTGACCAATCAGCTGCTTCCCTGGACTCCCCACCTGTCAGGTGGTGGAACTATTCTTACGATTTGTCTCAGGCAAATTTCACCTGAAACAAACAAAATCACAAGTTGCAGCTTCTTCAGTTCTCATGAAATGTCATCTACTTTCTTGTCTTCATCCATTTGCTTCTGAACCATTTTAATGTTCGTGCCACCTGATGAGACCATGCAGCGTGTGAAAGGGACCTGAGACCTGAGTTCACCTCACCCTGGAGTTTATCCTCATCCTGAAAATGAAAGTGAAAACGAAAATAGGATTGATGATTTCCTGGGGACTCCTGGGATCTCCTGGGATTTCCCTCGACTTTAAGCCTCATACCACATTTCATAACTAATTTTCTCTTCTTTTAATTTTGAGATGTTCTTCCTCTGATTCTGATTGTTATTCTGATTCTATTGATTGAAATGTTCTTATTCAGAATTAATGGTAATTATTAAACTTTTCCAATGCTTTTGTTTTGCTTTTAATTAGCACTTTTCCTTTATCTTGGAACGTGTCAGCCACTTCATCACATTTCTCTGTTCTATCTTGTTGTTTTTCACATCCTCCAGCCTCTTGTTGTGTCTGGATGTTGCACTAATTAGTTATGATTATTATCTTCTGAGAATTTGTAGGTTTATTTGTTTTATTTTTGGTTTTTATCGTGGTGTTTTTCTTCTAAAGTGCTGTGGAACGTTGGTTTTAACATACACTTCATCACCATTATAACACCTGAACCTCTTCAGAAACTCTTTTATGACAGCGATTCCACAAGGAAGCCTCCAGAACGTTCCCATCAGGACTGAGTGAAGATGGAGGGCGTCTCCAGGCGTTCCAGACTTCGGCTTGACAGCATGGAAACAGGATTATCACAAATAAGGGCACCATAAACAAACAGAGCGAGCATCGGGTGCGTGAGTGTGTGTTGCACCTGTAATTACATATAATCTAGATTATTATTTCAGCGTGAAAGCCCGAGGGAGGAACTGCACATCGGACAATGTCGCAGCATGTTGGAACGTATCCTGGCAGCGGGAGACAAAGAGGCAGCGGCAGCGGAGGCAGCAGCGACTACCAGCCTCGTCTGCGTCATGGAAGACATTCCAGCCGGGCGGAGGAATCCTCCGAGGGCCGCAGCGAGCCGCGCTCCGACAGGCCGCCGGAGCGCCCGTCTGTTTTGGCAACGGCAAAACCCTCCGCTGCGATCGGGCGGAGAGGACGTTTCCACTGTGACGTCTGAAGAAGATTCATAGAAAGTGTTTTCAGGAGCG
>CM055204.1:19863321-20073321 GCA_029224185.1 Karalla daura | reverse complement strand
CGGTGTCCAGCAGAGGGCAGAGGTGGGCCGCTCCAGGTGGGCTGTAAGTGACCGTCCTCTCCACTAGGTGGCACTACAGGTCAGAGCTGCAGGGCTCCCCCCGAGCTGCCCTGCTCCTGGCAGAGAGCCACGTTTCTAACAGGGAGAAGTTATTCCGGGCTAATTGGCACCTGATGTTCACTTAACGAAGGCCGAGACGAGCCCTGAGAGAGCGGCGCAGGCAAATCTCTCGACGTGACGGAGAAATTAGAAAACCTCCCAGTAATTAAGACGCAAGCATTTTACACAGAAACACACCAGAGGAGCCCACACACACACACACACACACACACACACACACACACACACACAGAGGCTGCTAATGAGCTAGACAAGCTGTTCTAATCAAAACATCATCAAGCAAATTAACAGGAGGATCTGTCACCGGGAAATGCATCGTGGGGTTATTTTTGTGTTCGTATCGTAGTTTGTTACACGACAGGTGTTCATAAAACTGTTGATCAGGTTTGATCAGAATTTAAATATATATGCCTTTATAGATTTGTGGCCCTAGTCAGACTAAAGGTGTCCCCACTTTTAGTTATATCAGATTTCCAAGAAAAAAACAACTTTTCAACATATGAATGTTTTTTTCTCCTCCAGTTTCTAATGACTTCTTAATTGATTAGGTTCTCTGTCTGTCTCTGTCATTTCTAACAGGTAGCGTCATAGTTTTAGCAGCATCGAGCCCAAAAGCAAAAAGCACTTTAAAGACATTCACACCCATTCAAACTGATAACACAGAATCAGGGCAGTTTGGGGTTCAGTGTCTTGTTCAGAGGTACTTGAAGTCGAGAACCACTACACATCTGGAGACAGAGCATGAGCTAAAGCTACAGCATTAAACTTCTCTCAGGGATGAAGGCCCTCGTGTCTCTGATGAACAGGTGAGACGCTACAGGAGGAGGCGTGCTAGAACCAAAGCTGGGAACAAACTGTGGCTGCATTTCTCTAACAGACATTTCAGTACAAGGACAACTAGGACTTGGAGGCGCTCCCATGTGGATGAGCAAGAAGCCCACAAGACAAGATGCTTGAAACTTTTGTCCAGCATTTTATTGGATAATTTAATTTGATTTGGAAAAAGTCTTGTGTCTTGTTTTCTATTGTGATATTTCTACGTCCTCTCTCGCATCTCCTCCATCGTTATTCCCACGCCTAAAGATATGATCGTAAAAGGGCTTGAAAATAAGATTTGAGGCATTTCTGCTGAAACCACTGTCCCGTAGCTTCTATGTTAACACCAGGGAACAGAGATAATACAACACCACTGCATGACGATCTTTCTGTATCAGAGACATTCATCTTGCTGTGATGAGTGTAACTGGTCCAGAGTGACAGCTGATCCAGATCGGATGCTGCAGGGGCTGCAGCAGAATCTAATCTTTCCAAACAACTCGGCCTCCGTTTCTTTTTCTTTTTTCCTTTCCTCCCACCCAGCCGCCCTAACTGACTCTGTGGTTCATTAGGATAAAGGTTTATGAAAAGGCTTCATTAAAATTGCATCCAGCGTTTTCACAGCGGCTGTAATGAAAGTCGGTGCGAGTGTCAAAACCTCTCCCGTTAACCAGGCTGGCCCCGTCGAGCCCGGCTGCTGCTCCGGGCCGGCTGTGGTGTGAGCGCCGGACGCTCTGCATCAGGCCGACGTCTGCTGGTGTTTACGGCCCGGCTTCATGCAGACGGACAGTCGCTCAGCTGCATCCACACACTTTATTCACCCTGAATCCAGCTGAATCTCCTGCCTCTGCTGAGTTAAACTCTCAAACGTAGTAAACGGTTACGCTGAAACGGTTCGATTTCTGAGGTTATTTCTGTTCTGTTTATTTATTCTTTACCAATTGATGTAAACATCATCTGAATTCATGATCTTTTACAGAACACGCCGGGTCTAAACAGGGTCCTCGGATGCTTGAATGGATGTTTTGTTCTGTGGTGATAATGAAGGAGCCAGGGAAACAGGGAAGCTCAGATGCTGTTTTACAAACTCCTTTACTATCACATCTAACACAGTTAAGTGTGATAACCTTACAGCTTATTTCTGCTCAGACCTGGCGCCCTATCATGCTCCTCTGGCATCCACATGTACAGTAAATGTTAGACTGACTGACTGTCTGGATAGATCATGAATGACTTCACCTACCGTACTAAACAATGTAGGTGATCAGTTTGATTGGTTACTCGTTCTTACAGACACCTCAAGCTTTAGTTTGATCCAGGATCAAGAAAGAAACCAAAATGTTTTTGTAAAATAACATCTGAGAATTCCCTTCTTTATGATTTCTGCTGTAACACAGAGACTGGATGATTACTCAAACTTCACAATAAAAGTCTGATATTTTGTTCCTCTATTTGTCACATTCAATGACTGAATTCTCCAGCTTGGTATCATCACACGTTCTTCCCAGTTGCGCTCTGAGCAGCGACTCTGGCGGTGGAGTCGTTTTACCTTTTAAAGTGAAAAATCACTCTGACGTCCAGCAGATGATGGGCCGTTCATTAGTTCAGGGGTCTGAGTGGTAGCAGTCACTCCGGGTCCATCATCACCAATCCTCGCTGCTTCTCTTTCCTGTTCTAATTGCCAGAACAGTCGTACTGCTGCTGCCCATTAGTATAATATCCATTAGTCTGCCTTTGCTTCCCCCAGACCACCACTCCCAGCCTTTACTACACCTCTGAGACACACACACACACACACACACACACACACACACACACACACACACACACACACACACACACTTACAGTATGGGCCTGGCAGAACAAACAGACATGCAGCAACACCAGCGAGCACGGCATCACGATAATTCACCACAGACCGGCTCTTATTTTCACCTCTTCAGCAGTTTTTGCTCCCCGATGTGCTCGCTGCCACGACTTCTCGCGTCTCAACAAGTAAGCGGGCGCTCGAGCTTCCTGCCTCTCCTCCCAGAAGCTAATGTCATGTTCCTGCTCGAGCCTCCGGGTAAGAGCTGATCTCTCAGCCGGGATGCTTTTATGAGAGTGCGGAGATGGAAAAGGGGGAAATAATTTATCTCGCTAACCCTTCAGGATTCTAATAAAACTTGTACTTTTACTTAGCAATGGCATCGTGCTCTGACACTGGTACGGCCACTGTGCGATGCAGGAAGACTTCAGAGAAGATAAGACAGTTATATAGTTACAACAGTCCAGTGAAATTGGGGAACTGTCCCCCTCAGTGCAAAAGAAGACTATGAATAAAGCTATATGAAATGTGATTCTAAAATCTAAAGCTATATGGTGATATGATAGAGTCAAAAAGCGAAAACAGGAAAGCACATTTCCATTTGTTGTTTATTTTCTTTCACCATTAACTCAATTGACCCAAACATGCATGTTTTTGGACTGTGGGAGGAACCTGCACAAACATGGCAAGATCATGCAAACTCCATGCAGAAATGCCATCGATCCAACTGGGATTTGAACCCGGGACCTTCTCGCTGTGGCAGTGCTATTCACAGAGCTACCATGTCACCTGGTTGCATCTTTAAGTTTAGGGCGGTAACCTCATCACGTGACCTCGCTACTGTAACACCTGTCAGGTTCTCATGAAATCCCTCATCATGACATGAGTTGAGTGTGAGTGATGGGAATAATGGGGAGAAAAGGGGAAGAGCGACATGTTTGTTGTGCTCTTACAACAATGAGGATTAAAAGATTATCTGAGTCACACGCCAGAGCGAAGGCATCAACCCCAAAACGAACAGAATAAATGACAAATTTGCATGAACCACAGTTTGGACAGTGAGTCAGTGGAACTTCACAGGTGCTTTCTGCAGAAACAGGAATAACAGGAAGTCAGGAAGTGTGAAGATCGTTGGACCGCACGTGCTCGTAGGTTCTGTTTGCAGACGTTGCACTTGGTTGACCGAGCTTTGAGCTTGAGTCACACAGAGTTTTGTTGCTTTTGCAACAAATGTCAATCTGTGTGTGGATTACAGCTAAAAACAACACTGAGGAGGAGGTAGAGATGAGGGATGGGATGAAGAGGAGGAAGAGTGGAAGGAGGAGGAGGAGGTGCAAGGAAAGGAGGAGAAGAATGAAGGGGAGGTGGGGATGGAGAATGAGAGGAGGAGGAGAAGATGGAGGAATAGGAGGAAGAGGGAAAACAAGGGAGAGGAAGAGGTGGAGGGAGAAGGGGAGAGGAAGAAGAGGATGAGAAAGGAGAAGGGGGGACAAGAGGAGGAGGAAGAGGATAAGGAAGATGAGGAAGAGGATGAGGTGGTGGAGAAGGAAGAAGATGAGGAGGAGGAACAGGAAAATGAAGTTCGAAGAGGGTGAAAGTGGAGATGAAGGAGAAGGAGGAGATGGAGGAGACAAAGGAAGGAAGGGGGAAGGAGAGAAGAGGTGAAGGAAGGAGCTGGAGGTGCCAGGTGGAGGACCAGGTGGAGGAAGAGGAGAAGGAAAAGGAGAAAGAAGAAGAAGAGGAGGAAGAGGAGGATAAATCAGGGACAGAACAGACAGCATCTTTATTTCATCGTCTGAGGAGTGTCAAGCAGTCAATCAGCGTGTGTGTGTGTGTGTGTGTGTGTGTGTGGGGGGGGGGGGGGGGGGGGGGGTACTGGTACGTCTTAAAACTTTCATACAGCACAGTGTTCCTGTCACTCTGTGCTCTGGGCCAGTGGAGCAGGTGGAGCTGTGGGTGGATTCCTCAAAGTTAGACGGATGAAATATTCAGGTCGGGGGTCCTGCGACCGAGCAAACCGATCCGAGAGAGGCCGGCCCTTTGAAGGTCAGAGGTTGGGACGAGGGGGAGGGGGGGAAGAGGAGCTGTGGAAGATACCCTCCACCCCCCCACATGTTCAGCCCTGGGGGCAGATCTCCCGTCACAGTTTCAGTCAGAACGTTGGAGATGTCGTAATCCTAAGAGGTGTCAATCATGGCAGATTAGAGGAGGACAACTGAACGCAGGTCTGCGGGGATTCACAGACGAGGGTGAGACCTGACCTTCTCAAACACACACACACACACACACACACACACACACACACACACACACACACACACTGGACCTGTACTCAGCATACATGTGTGAACAAACATGCGAGGAGCAGGACCAGGCTCACTCCCCTCCGGCATGAAAGAAAGATGATGACATGAATGATGTATCGTACTGTTACACACACACACACACACACACACACACACACACACACACACACACAGGATGCATGGCTGGAGTTGGAGCGATATGACAGCTTCTCTCAGGGATGCTGATTGACAGACGGCTCAGACGCCAATTTGTTCCGACTGCAGGAAGTGAGGCCGCCTCTCGCCTCATATTTCTTTTATTGTCTGCTCCGAACTCGCATTGTTCAAAGCGTTTGCTCAGCATGTTAGGTAGGTTTCACACACACAAGATTGATTCTGGCTGAGGAATTGATCCATCAGCCACTCAAATATGTTCGGTCCAGTTAGAAGAAAATAGAAAAATAAAAAGGCAGCAGGTCCGAACCAGTCAGCAGGGGGAAACAGACGTGGATGTCATCTCGAGGTGTGAGAGTCCGAGGTGTCTGTCAGTTTGACTGTTTGGACCCGTCAGCTGTGAGTTATTTTCTGCTTTGGAGCGGTGATCTGACCTCTCTGGGAAACCGACCCGGTAAAAACACTGTCAACCGATGGAGGGAAAGACAGGTTGGCAGATGGGGAGGAAGGATGGACGAGCAGGTGGACGGACGGGCAGAGACGATCACACTCCTGTTTCTGACGTCTGTCATTCTGACGTCCGTCTGCTACGTGAACATCTTTCCATCCAACGCACTCAAGGTCACAAAGAATAACCTCAGCGCGACAATCAGCCACAAATAAGGACGAGACAGAGGACCAAGTGAGTTAAATTAACAGAGTCAGTCCCATGGGGTCCAGACCACAGACTACAGTATGTGTTTTATCTATGTGTTCTACACTGTCTAGATGCTTTGCATACAGTTCAACGCTGCAAAAAAAAACTAACTCTAAAGATTGAACTGAACTGAACTGAACTTAACTGCTTTCTGTACAGTACGTTACAACATATCATGATAGATTGTTATGCAGAGATAACATCTCCAGCACTCAAGAGACTGGAGGTTTGCATGGTGTTCAAGCTTCATTGAACATAGAACATAGCAGAAACAAAAACACAACAATTCATGATAAATTTGGAGCCCAATATGCATTGAGCATAAAAAGCAATGCAATCTGGCACCACAGGTGACAATGTATGGATAAGATCTGAGATTATGAAAAAACCCTGAAAATGAAACCTGAAACCTATTTCCATTCATGCACTGGAGCAGCAACATCAACACACAAAACACTGAGAGGAGATTTGCATTAACTGATTATTGGACCGCTGGCTTCCAGGCAACTCGTCCGTGGTGGTCCAGTCACAACTGGAAGTTCCCTCTGAAGCTTCTGCCAGCAGAGATAAGACCAGCATAGGCAACAAGGAGTGGAGACGTTGACAGACACCTGCACAACAGCCAACAACACCGAGCTCAATACTGACCATGAACTCTCCTCTATTAGTGATTTATGTTGTCCCCCCCATTCTAAAGCTCACAAGGTCCCCAGATCGCCCCTATATCTGAGAGTGAATGGTGTGTGTGTGTGTGTGTGTGTGTGTGTGTGTGTGTGTGTGTGTGTGTGTGTGTGTGTGTGTGTGTGTGTGTGTGTGTGTGTCCTGTGGTGGACTGAGGACCGGTCCAGGGTGAATTCCCTGACCTTGACTTGTGACTTCCAACCACTTTGTCCAAAGATTGATGACGTCAGTCTGTCTGACTGTAAATTGCAGCCAGCTAGATAGAACAGAATAGAATAGAATAGAAAAGAATAGGATAGAATAGAATAGAATAGAACCTGCCTTAATCCCACGGGAGTCTGCTGTAAAGTGGACAGTGCAGTCGATGTAAAGTTAAAAAAAAGTAATAAACATAAATATGAAGGATTCACTCTATGTAGAAAAAACAAATCCAAAGACAGCAGATAACAGCAGATAACAGCAACATCAACGGCTGAATAACTGATGAATGAGTGATTATCAGTGATGGTATTTCTGGGGTCTGTGTGAGCCTTTCCTAGTTGTAAATTACTCGATACCATCGGGTTCACATGCACAAATTCAACATTTTGTATTTCATATATTTATGTTTCACATATTCATCGTAGTCTTTTTTACGGTTCTGTTATCTTCTAGTTCATATGTACTCGTATCCGATGCTGCAGTAATCTGGATTATTATGACTGTGTTTTATCTTAGATCTGACAAATACAGCAGCTTGTTGCTCTGCATTTGCATGTTGGCTTAGTTCTCTAGTCACTTTAATCTCACTTTGTGGTTTGTCTGATCTGTCCAGGTCCATCCTCATCCAAAGTCATTCCAACCAGACTTTCTTGTAAAAACTCTGTCTGTAGATTCTTGAACACAAGTCAGGATTAACGACCACTTTTTTCACCTATTTTTTTGTCTTGTGCCACGTCCCATTGATCATGATACAGGCACTGTAACATCAGAGGAAAAAATGCAACGAGGGTTGTGCAATAAGCATGCACCCCCATCCAGGCTCTATTTACTCAAGATCACAAGCCTCAGACCTCTCATTCACCTGCTGCTGGTGGAGGACCACTGCCAATCTCTTCATCTATCAACCGTTTTTGGTCCCAAAAAGTCCCTAGCGATTAGGTGTTGTTTTGTGTATTTTTCATTCTGTTGGTCTTGTTTGTCGTTTGCACACTTCCCTGGAAGACTCCGGGTTGCACCTGGAAGACCCTGCGACGAAGCTCAGATCGAGTAAAAACCAGGCACCTGAGCGACTCAGATGTGAAGCAGGTTCAGAAAGACATTCTGCAGAGTAAGCCAGAGTGACTTGGGATGCACTGAGATGAAGTCTTGTTTCTATAGCACACCTTTCCAAGTAGGTTCTGACCTGAACACCTGGATAAAACATCCACAAACTGAACTGGATGTTTCTCTTCAGCTCTTTGAGTCTTTGAACTGTGAAGCAAACATGAAACACATCACAATAGTCAGACTTACTGTAACACTTGTTTCTTGTACCCTCATCTGGAATAACTCTTTTATGTTTGTTTGTATAATTGCAGATTAATGTAATATATTAATATATTGCAAGTAATATAGTGATGGACTGAAAAACACTCTCAATAATCCTATATAGTTTTTTGTTTGTCTGTTTTATCAGAGTAAAGTTAGAAAACAAGAAATATCTGAAAAGTTTAGAAAGAATGTGTAGGTTTAAGACATTTACGTGAAAAAAAAAGAAAAGAACGAAAAATATTTTAAAGAAGAAAGTAAATGAGAAGGTCACTGGTTCAAATCCCATTCACGATATAGATCGACTGGTGGCAATAAACTGCTGGAACTAGCCTGATAGGACTCACCTGGAGGTCTGCAGATGTCTGAGGTTTTATGACTGTCTTTATTTCTTGGTTTTCTCTAAACTGACTAAATCCTGAGTCGTACCAATGCACAGGGTGTCCCTGGGTTTTCTTTCACTTTGGAGGTCGTTCACTTCATTCCAGCTCAACACCTGATGAATAAAGACTTCTCATCGACGTGTTTTTGTTTTTTTATTCTTGTGTTTAAGATAAAAAAGTTTTGATCTTGCGACTAACAACGATGCTGCTCGGCGCATGAATAAATCACGCAGCCGGGGAGACGTCCAGCTGATGAGCTTTGAGGAGGAAAAGAAAGTGTGAGAACAACAGACTGTTAATCAGCCGCTCTGCCTCCTGCATTAAAACACACCAAGGTGAAATAATTTGTAATAAACAAGCGAAACTAGACGAGAGGGCTGAGAGATGAGGATGACAGAGGGCGTCAGGATGAAACACTCCCAAAGTTAAATAAATAAATGATAAATCCTCAGAGTGACTGAAAAAGGTTATGTCTAGAGGTTCCTTGCAGCTGTGTTTACTTCTTAGTATCTATAAGTTTAAAATGAGGGAGTTGAGGAGATGCAACTTTACTAGACAACTATTAAAACAATTAGCTCTAATCGGCTACAGAATAAAGTTAAGATGAAAAGAAACTGAGTATCTTAGGAGTCACTGAACACACTTGACATAACATTTTTATTTCATTTATTTCATTTCATTTCATTCATGTCTCGTGTGATTATTTTTGTGCAGATTTTCACAAATTCCCCAAAAATCAAATTGTAATCCGCAGACAAAATCAATCACACACCGAGTCCAATTAAGCTTCCCCATTGATTAAACAGGAACAAATAATGTGTACTGTGGATATCAGGTGTGTTCTGAGCTGTGTCTCACACACACACACACACACACACACACACACACACACACACACACACACACACACACACACACACACACACACACACACACACACACACACAACCAAAAGGCAAAATGGATAAAGAAAGTATCCCAGGACCACAGGCCTGCTCGTGCTCATGCTCTGATGGTTTCCCCTCTCTCCGACTCGCTGGCTGCCTGGGATCGATACGGAGCGAAGATAAAAACCAAATGATGAACTGCAAATGACCAACTAAGTGGAGCAAATTGATTGTATGCCCTGCTGTACCGCTGTGTATGTAAATGTGAGTCTGTGTCAGTGCTCAGTCAGTGTGTGTGTGTGTGTGTGTGTGTGTGTGTCTTCCTGTCTATGGTTATGTCCCTGTGTGTGTGTGTGTGTGTGTGTGCCCCACAGGGAGTGTGTGCTCTGTGATCCAGGTAATGCAGACCAGAGAGTTAACAGGAGAACAAAAGAGAGGCCGCTCTTCATCCATCTTCTCTCTCTCTCTCTCTCTCTCTCTCTCTCTCTCTCTCTCTCTCTCTCTCTCTGTCTGTTGTTGACCTCGTTCGTCCCGTCCTCTCTTATTATTGATCGATGGGGCGACGGCGTGTTGTGTTCGCAGGCCGGTCGTGACAACGCGGTGACAAGGCTCCGCTGGGGGGGCGGGGTGGGGGTGGGAGGGGTGTGGGGGGGGGGGGGGGGGTCCCATAGGAAGACTCACAGACACAGAGATAAGTGCTGACCCCCCCCACCCCCCCGGGTCTGGGTCACAGCAGTGAATCAGGACGGAGAATTCCAGAAAAATTCACCTCAGCCGAATCGGATTCATTTCCTCTCAGAGGCAACATGCCGACAGTGTCACCTTTGACCTGTGCTGTTTGTGCCTCTGATTTGTGGACAGTTCAGAACTCAAAACATAAGAATCAGTCCGTCCTGTTGTTCCTTTATACTGATAACTGGCTGCAGTCAAAAGGAGAATACTAGAGACTAACCTTTCTGACCTTCTGATGCAACTTCTTTAAAGCACGATCCCGATTGTTTCAAACTCTTATCTCAAGTTTTAAATCATTTTAATTGAGCCGTCATCCTTGAATGTATCGAAAATGAACTTTAAGTTTGACTCATTTCTTGTTTTTAGGTTTTTTCCCCACCTTCTGTTACGTATTTTTGAGTGAGTCGAGGTCGTGTATCGAAGCCTTTACTTTATTCTTACTTTTCTTTATCATGTAAAAGAGTTTGTGACACATTTTTTTAATGAAATCTGCTGTGGAGATAAACATTTATAAAGATGGAGGAACCATAAAAGATGTCCTATCAACTCTTAAAATCTGTTGAGAGGATGACAAGATGAATACATTTATAGGTAATTGTTGCCATAATTACATTTGTATCACTCTTTGGTGAATGTAACAAAATGTAAACGTATATATAGATAATTATACATGTATATAGGAGACATATATATAGGAGACCAGTCAGTAATCGACTCTCTCAGGTTGTCACCTTCAGGTTTGTGGTTTCTTTGTGTCTGATTGGATCCAGACCAGGAGCCCATTATTCATCCCGTCTCCGCCTCGTTTCAGAGGCTTCGTTGCACAATCGCTGCAGACGTTTTCCCGCCGCTCCGTCGATAGCGGTCGCATGCAATCTGCAGCCGGACGTCTCCGGCCGTGGCCCCCCCAGCCCCCCCCCCCAGCCCCCCCCCCCCCCCCCCCCCCCCCCCGTCAGCGCTTATGGGTGTTGACGTCCCGCTGCTGATAATTAGTAACACTGCGCTGATTCAAATGATCCATCATGGCGACGCCTCGCAGGTGAAACCTGTGATTCATCATGGTGTCCCAGGACGGGGACGGAGACGGGACACAGGTGGGGGGGGGTCACTGATGAGCTGTGGGCCCCTCAGTGGGGGGGGGGACGTGAAGTTAAAGCCTCTAAATACCATCTGAGAAAAGGCACAGGCAGGTATGACAGGTCATCATGTCAAAATTATGAATGAGTGCGATCCTGTGACACCACATCCTGAGGTGGAGTGAAATACAAAGAGAAATGCTTTTTTTTAGTCTCGGTCTTTAGTGTTTTAAAAGATGAAGACACGTCAAACTTTATTGAACTTGAAGTTCAATAACGCTGGTTACAAACCGCCTGAACCATGAAATATTTCTTCACACAAAACCCAGTTGTGATTTTACCTGGAAATAACTTCTACAAAACTTGTCTTGAAGTTACGTTTCTCCATTGGTGAAATACCTAAAACTCTCTGAAACAGTTTTGTGAAACAATATAATTTTCATTGTCTCTGACGAAATCGAGAAGCTCTCACTCATTCGAGTTGAAATCCAGGTGGAGGTAAAAACCTACATCCACTTTGTTGGATGAGAAATAGACTTTTATTCCAGATCCTGAGGGACAAATGGCATCAAAGTGTAATGAAAAATGTTCTCACCTTTGCTACAGTTTGTACAGTATTAACAGAGGAATCATTGTGAATATGTCCGTCTACATAATGACTGCGTGTTGTAGTCAAACTGTTTCCATCCTCCACCCTCCCTCCTCTCCTCCCCTCGGCTAATAAGAGCAGATATAAAAGTTAATCATTGAGCCCGGCCCGTTGTGTGCCAGGCCTGAACAGCTGTGAAGCTGCAGCCGCTGCTTCGCCTCTAACGGGCGGCGACAGACGCGCAGCAGAGGGCGGAGGCTCGCTGGTGACGGAGGCTCATCCGAGGGCGAGGGACGGAGACAGATGTGGCCGCCGCCATAGATCCACGCTGCATTATCTGGCCCGGCCTCGGGCCAAACGACAGCCACTCAGGACACAATGGGAGGCGCAGGTACAGAGAGAGAGAGAGAGAGAGAGGGAGAGAGGGAGAGGGAGAGAGAGAGAGGGAGAGAGGGAGGGAGAGAGAGAGAGGGAGGGAGATTTATCCTCTTGAAACGCTCATTGATTTCCTCTTCAGTTAAAATGCTCCAAACAGACGCTGCAGTTACAGTATATGAAGGACTCCAGGATCAATGTTTGTTGAGCTTCAAGTAAGAAATTTGTATGTTCACCCACCGATCGATCGCAGACTCGATCTGTGTGTGATTTTAGCCTCGTTGGGCTGTTTTTAATCCGGAGGAAAATCAGTTCTTCCTCTGTTTAGGTCATCACGCTCCTCATTTCTATCAGACTTTTGCAGGAAAAGTTTTGGTTAAAACGACTAAAAACAAACAATAACGTGACTCCCTTTTGTCCTGACATCCATATGTCGCCTGATTTATGTTCCCCGACAAGCATTTTGAATTTCCCGCTCGCGCCCAAACACAGGTTCATCAGTCACCTGATAACACACACCTGACAACACACACACACACCTGACAACACACACACACTCACACACACACACCTGACAACACACACACACACACACCCCACCACAGAACAATGAGCAGCGCCACGCGCCACACAAAGGCCCGAGGAGTGTGTCGGTTTGAGCTATCGCTGTCTCCTCTGTCCCACAAACAATGACAGACAGAACAAGAAGAAGGAGAAGAAGAAGAAAGGATTTCTCTTCTTTCTCTGTGAAACAACAACCCACCCACGCCCGAAAAAGAAAAGGCAAATCAGGTGTTTAAAATCCAAAGAGATGAAGTGATTTGACAGATGAGTTAACAGACACTAGAAAACCGAAACGACCACAAACCGTCCGAAGGTGTGAATAATTAATAATCCTCACTTTATTTCAAAGGAATTGATTAGAAATGATCATGTTAATGCTTTAAAGTTTATTATATGGTAAAGTGTGAATGTCTTTATTGGTTATGTCACACATTTCACTTTTATCCATCTGTGATGTAGCAGTCAGGGGTTTGACACTTTAATTCACTCCTTGTGTACTCTATTGTATTGTATTGTATTGTATAGTATTCTGGTGTAAAGATTTGCCTCTAATTTAATGTAAAACTATGTTTCTCTCGACTTTTCAGTTTAACAGTAAATATTCAGTGTCATCTGAGAAGCTCTCGACTCGGACTCGTATGAACAGATGATGAGTGAAAGCTGAATCAATAACCTGGACAAAATCCAATTATTCCCCCAATTATACGCAAACTAATTAAGAGCCTGTGATGGTTATGTGTGTGTGTGTGTGTGTGTGTGTGTGTGTGTGTGTGTGTGTGTGTGTGTGTGTGTGTGTGTGCGGTGGAGCCTGCTCTGAGCCGTCCAGACGTGAGCGGATGGTAACATGGATGAACTCGGGCGCTCTAACACTTGTAGAGCACGCAGCGACCTGCAGGTCCTTTTGTCCTGCTCCCATCAGGCCCAGCGGGGCCCAGGCCCAGGGGTCAGAGTTCAATCTGGTCCTGTTTTTTTTTCCCAAATAAAAAAGAGGGGACCTTGTTTTCCAGATGACTCTGTCCTCCTCCTGCTCCGGCTGACCCTGCTGAGAGATGCTGGAGCAGACACTGATTCATCACTGAAACATGGATGGAGAGTCAGTTAGATAAGTCACTTATCTACTGTATCATCTTGTTATACTGAAATTGACTTCTAGGTTTGAAAATCCCTTGGGTGAATGAAGGAGGACGTAAAATTACAAATTTGCCGAAACAAACAAAACTATGCATACATACAACACAAAAACTAAACTTTTCAAGGTTGCTTTTTTTCACATTACATCCTTATATGCTGATGCTTTTGGACACATATGCTCCTTTCTACATATGATCTTCTGCACCACTCAACAACTAGGAGATACATACATACATACATCATATGATTAAAAACCAATGAGCAATCAAAATATGTTTTATATGATCTATAAGTGTGTATTTTATTATGTAAGTGTCTCCTTTCCAGCAAGGTGAAGCTGAGCACCACAGTCCATGGGCTCATTTAGAAAACAAACTTCTGTGTTAAATCAGACAAGAAGTATCATGAGGAGTGAAAATCATAGAAGCTGTACGAATAATCTATTTTGGGGGCTAAGCTAAAATAATACTAACATTTATCTACATCATACACACACACACACACAGGGACACATGGTCCTGGTGATGTGAGGGGCCAGAGGAGGAGCTGAGCAGAGCTGAATTATATGACAGGATCTATAAAACAACACAGACTCATCTTCAGCTGCCTCTATCCCTCCCTCCTCGGCCCTCAGGCCCTCCTGGAACTCGTCCTCCCTCCCATCCTTTCTTTTCCCATAATGGCCCTGACTGATCTTTGATCTGGTGGCTGTTTAATCCTCTCCCTCCTCCTGTGTCCTGCTGAGGTCACTCTGGCTATGAGAGGACGACCTTCGGGACTCAAAACAGCTTAAAAGCAGAACCATCATGTCCTGTGGCTCTCTGAGGCTCCGCCCACCGAGGGCCGGGCCAGCCAATGAGATCACGTCTTCCTCAGACGGGTCGGAGTGACGGACCGTCTGAGGTGGCACACACGGACCCAGACGGTGCAGGACAGTGCTGTGGCCTGTGGATCGGCCTGTTGAATGTGAGAATGTGTAATGAACAAGAAGCATTCATTATAGATCACACCCATCATTTATTCATCCGTCTGCTCCGTCTGTAAACACGCCTGCCATGCACTGTGTGTGTGTGTGAGTGAGTGTGTTGCTATGTGACTCTGTGGTTACTTTGATAGTTCACGTTTCAGTGTATTTACACGTGTGTGTGTGTGTGTGTGTGTGTGTGTGTGTGTGTGACTGGGTAAACAAACATACCTGTTTTCTTTTTCTCCATGAAAATCTCATATCCTCACGTTCACAGATTATCTCTGATCCCTCTGGCTGCTACACTAAGATGTTTTACTGCTTTAATTGTTCAAGAAAATGAAGATTTAACTTCTTTAGTTTAACTATAAAAGTTAAGTCAGGACAGTCTAATGCTAAATAAACACACCGTATTCCCCAATATGTGTCGAACTGATTGTTTTTCCTCAGGGTGCCTAAAACATAATAACTGTTTACAAATGAAATGAACGTATATTGCAACATGTAACAAACTGTATTCTATGTTAATGGCCTTGATTAGTTTTGGTTTGTTAATTACGTCTTTTGTCTCTCTTAATTTGTTTCAATGACTCTTGAAAAGAAGATCTGCGCTTGTATTAGCGTGATCTTTCCATATTAGCAACTTAATTTCATTATTCCTGCCTTTCTACAAATATATAAACCTAAATGTATATAAAACAGACAGGAAGAAAACCTCTTAGTCACGTCTGTCACTGTATTAATTCACAGTCAGGATGTAGACGCTCCTCCGGCTTCGGAGCCGAGCGCGGCCTTTATTGCTGCTGTCAGGAGCTCAGATCATGACATTCAGAGGAAATTGGTTTGAGGCTCTGCTTCAACTGAGAGACCAAACCATCGCACATGTCTTGAATTCACAGCTGATAATGGCTGAAACCATAAGCACAATATGAAAGCTCTCCAAACTGTTTGCATCCCAAAAACTTTGTCTGTCAGTATGTTTGAATGTGTGTGTGTTGTTATGCTTTTAAATATAGAATGAAATCCTAATGCAGCTCTCCATCCATCAGAGCTCCAGACAGGCAGGTATGGCTCTGTAACTTTTCTAGGCTCTCCGCTCCTGCGTGAGTCTTAATGGCCTCTGAAACGCTGATATCAACAAAACACATTAATGCTGCAGTGAGTGAGGCGGCCCGCTCCTCTCCAGGATGCTAATCTGTCATGTTTTGACGTGTCGAGACATCAGCGAAGCTCGCTCGGTCCATATACATCAATTAAACCAAACATACAGACGATGATGAGCCTAACAGACCTTTCAGGGCTATAATGAGACTCGTGGACTGAAAGTTGTTGCTCAGATTGGTTTTATTTCCATGAAACTGTCCACTCTTGCAAGGTCTCATTGTCGAGCACATTCTCTACTATGACTGTACAGTATTGATGATACTTTCACCATGGTTTTAAGGAAGATGAGTCTTAAAGGATTCTTCATCACTGGCTCTTAATGAGTATCGAGCCTGTGTCCTTGGAGCTGCTGATCGTCCTTATTGCTCTGATGGACCTGTAGGAAAGAAATCTGCAGTCAGACCTCGACTCATTGCACTTTATTTCATATAAGTGGTAGAAATATGAGGCGGATTATTCCAAAATCTATGGACACACTCTGCGAAATGAGTGTTACGAACGTGTGTTACAAAACTGTTCAATAAAATAAAAATAATTCATTCATACGACCATTTTCTGACCTGCCAGAGCTGAATATTAAACCATTCATTATTAATATGAGAGTTAGACGAGGAAGACTGCTCAGAATGAGGCTCAACTTCCAGGCTTGAGATGGGAAATGGAGAGAATCCACCGGCCGTGCTTTGTTCAGAGGCACTCACGCTGATCAATGTGTTCATTCGTTCTTCAGAATCAAATCAAAGACTTGTCAGGATTTGAGAATCTTTGGAGGCAGTAGGTGAATCTCTGCATGTTTCACATAAATGTTCACGGCAACTTCCACCAGTTGTGTGACAAAGATGGCAAAACAAAAATACACAATGCAGACTGCATATTAGATAAAGGGAAAGAGAGAGAGAGAGAGCTGACATGACGTATTACAGTCCTGATTGGCTGAGGGCATAGGCAAGCAGTGTTCGGAGTGCGGAGCCAATTTTTTCCAGTTTGGCCAAAAAACAAGTTAGGTAGATGAGATTTGAGCCAATTAACAGCGTTTTACGACTACAATTGCATTTTTGGGCTACTTATTGGGAGCGTTGGAGACAAACTTGTTGAACCTGAGTGTGATGAAGTGCTCAGAGAGCTTAGAGAAGCATTTGTGGAGAGGTGAGTGACGGGCCTGGATGAGTGTGAAGTGCAGATGTTATGCACCCGGGGTTGGGTCGGACGCTCCGAGATGGGATGGCAATTTGCTGTGTTTTGACAAGTCGGATATCAATATGGTGCATTATGCTCTTGCACTTCATTTTGTGCAGATACACGAGGGGATCGAGAGGAGAAAACCGCTTAGAGTGCCTGAGAGGAAACTGACAGTGACCCGATGGTTTTTCTCAGACAGAGCGATTCATTTGAATCCTTGTTTTTCGCTGCAGAAATAATCCCTCGAGGGACGCTTGTATGCATCTGTATGAAAAGGGGAATCAATTGTCAGGACTTTTTACGGAAATATGCAGCCTTTAAAGACTCAGAGAGCAGATAGAGACAGACTGAAACCTCCGCCTGCAAAGCTATTAAACTAATTAATAGTTTAAATTGATACAAATAGATCCAAAAAGTCCATTACACCCCTAGAACGAGTGGGACCTTGTTCCTCCTGA
This sequence comes from Karalla daura, assembly GCA_029224185.1. Lineage (NCBI taxonomy): Eukaryota > Metazoa > Chordata > Actinopteri > Chaetodontiformes > Leiognathidae > Karalla > Karalla daura. The sequence goes on along the minus strand of CM055204.1, from coordinate 20,055,729 downwards.
AAACCACTCGTCCTCCAGCGCATCATCCCGTCGTTATTTGCGAATTAAGAGCAGAGACGTAGCTCCGACTCGGCCTGCGAGGCTGGCACTGGATCAGTGCTGGTGAGCAGCAGCTGTCAGTGACAGCCACTGGTTGTGTGTCACCACACAGTAACAGGATAGTGTTCAATACGGAGCATGAGCTGATCCTCCGGCCCATGTGCCATATGCTCTCCCACGGCTCCAGGTAGAGCTTAACCAGAGGGGCGGCTGCCTGTGGTGCAGGTTCTTGTTTCCAAAGCCGCTGTGTTTACCCCAGACCTGTGTGGTAGGAGGTGTGTGTGTGTGTGTGTGGGGGGGGGGGGGGGGGGGGGGGGGGGGTCAGATACAACAGTTAAACTGGAGTGGCAACTGTTTTGTATCTGCGAGGTGGTCCGCCCCTTTTTTTATGGTCTATTAATGAGAGGTTTCTATCGTGTTTTGTTTGCATGATTTTGAGATTATGAGGCCAAGCCAAACTGCTGGCGATGACCTTTGTGTGTTGGGAGAGAGAAGAATAGACTTTAAATATTTATTTTGGAGGGTCGAGGTCGTACTGAAGTTTTACTGAAGTTTCTCTGGACGTCCTGGTGATTTTTACCACTGTAGGTTTTAAAAGATACTTGGACTATGATGAATGGGAAGAGTTCATGTAGCAGTTCTCTTCTCTTTTTGCTTGCACACAATGTGCTTTTACAACAATCATTGGTTTAGAAACACATACATACACTCCCATCCACACCTGCAGTCACACTCAAATGCTCAATAATGGCCTTGAAACCTTGGTTATATTGCAACTGTTATGTTGATCACAATTACAACAAATATGATCAACTTTAATTCAACTGACCATCTAGTTAATAATGTAATAAAACCACTGATAAAAACATGAACAGAACAGAACAAGAACAGTTTTTAAGAAGTATGAAAATGAGGAGAATGGAAAGACACAAAAAAAACGTGTAACATCATTTTTACAACCGAACCCTTGGAGCCAGTAAAGCTGTCAAACAAATGATCAATACCTTCCTCCGTTCAGTGATCATCCTCCCATTATCGCCATAACAACCCTCATCACCATAACAACCCATCAGCATCACAGCTCCTGGTGCGATCAATGCGGCTCTGCACCCGTCTCCTCCTCCATACTTTCATCTATTCAATTAATAATTCAGCCATTTGATTGGCAGACACAGATCAATTAACCAATTAACAGGCTTGCATGGCATCTGTTTTCTGTTTTTTTTTTTTCTGTTTTGGTCCTTTCTTTGTTTCCCATCCTTGGCGGCGGAGCTTCGAGGCTGGAGGCGATGTTGATTGACAGGCCACAGTGCAGCCATCACGCCCGTCACCTCAGGGCACAAACCGGACGGCGCGTGTGATCACGCAGTCCGTCTGCCAGCCGCGCATCTCGCATTCAACCTAATTGCAAACTTTGCTCGTGTGGAGTTGTGTGGGTGACAGAACTTAAATCCATAAATAAGAGCAACGACGCCCGGGTGGAGCTACAGGCAAACAACTGTCTGCCTCGTCCGCCCTCGTCTCTCTGCCGACTCCGAGTCCGAGTTGAGAAGTTGTTGATCGTGTTGTTTCAGCCCGTGTCAACTCTGGGGGTGCACGTCAGCAACTTCTTCAAAGCAAAGGTCAGGTTCCTCCAAAAAACTTCTGCAAGAAAAAGTAGAAGTTTGTGGAGGGTGTTTTACATCAAAAAAAGAGGAGGAAGGAGAAAAATACAGACCACACCTATTCAAATAATACAGAATTGAGTTTTTATGACTATATCTTATTATGAAAGCTTATGGCTTATCATTACTGGCACAGAGGAACACCTTCACATGGTCAGAACCAGAAGTTGCTCTACTCCTATAAACTTCTTCTTGAAAAGGAAAAAGTGATGAACAGGTTGTGATTTTAGGCCGCTAGCTCCTGTTTAAAGCATATGAATAAGTCAAGAGTTCATGACGTATTCTGCTGTGAAAGCTGATCTCCGTGAACAGTCTGGAGGTTCTGGGTCTAGAACTCAGAGTCAACGCAAATTGTTGTAGAAGTTGATTCAACTCTGCAGGTGGACGTGAGCAACCGTTCCAAAGCAAAAGTGTAAAAGTCACCGAGTTCCTTTCCTCCTGCCCCAAACTTTCACAAAATAAGGAGCGAGCCTCGCGCTGTTGTCATCAAACGAGTCTGAGCTTGTTTTACGTCTCAAGGTTGAGTGAAGAGGAGGAGGAAGAGGAGGATCATCACCGGCAGCGGCCGCAGATGAACGTCATCAAACTTTAACAGCAGAGATGAATCACACTCAGCCCCGACAGCAAAACCTGTTTGTGTTTCGGCCGAAGATCTGTGAAGCAATATAACGGCCGCCGACACCTTGTCGTGACTCTTCATCGTGTGCGTCGAGTCGGAATCGCAGAGACGGGAAAAAGTTACCGGGAGAGAGAGAGGGAAAAGAGAAGCGGGCGGGCGAGCGAGCGAATGAGTAAACGCTACACGAACGGCGACCGAATAATTTATCGAGCGAGCAAATGAAAGCTGCAAGCGAGGGAGAGGGTTCAGCTCGAGTACGAGCAACAACAATTACGTAAGTTGGAGTGAGTGCAGCCGGCGGGGGGGGGGGGGGGCAGCTTTCTGCTGACGGCGCTAATTAGCAGGACGCCGTGTCGGCCACGCCCCCTCAGCAGCTAATGACCGGAAACCATAAAACAAGAAAACGTATCGAAAACGACTCTGAGGCTAGGGAGAACCTTTATTGTGTTCCTGTACAGGTAAAACTGGAAGGGACAACTGCAAAGAAGGCCTGCAATGTCCTTCATCCCCCTCCTCCTCCTCCTCCTCCAGCTTCTCTCTCTCTCTCTCTCTCTCTCTCTCCCTCTCTCTCTCTCTCTCTCTGTACCTTGCTGTAGAGCTCATTAAATATTCACAGCTCCATTCTGGGCTAATTGTCCTCAGCATAGCAGAGAGCAGAGGAATGAAATTAACCCATTAGCCAGGAACCGCTTTCATCAGAGCAGTGGGCCCAGGAAGTGTATGTGTGTGTGTGTGCTTCCCTGTGTGTGTGCGTGTGTGTGTGTGTGTGTGTGTGTGTGTGTGTGTGCATTTCTGAAGTTGTGGGATCGTTTATTTGTTTACACAGGACACGTTGCGGGGACTTATGAGGACAAATAAAATGCAATGTTTCAGGGTGAAGATGTGGGATAAGATTTGGGTTTAAGGTTCACGTCCCTGAAGACGATGCATGTTAATGTGGAAGTGTGTGCGTGTGTGTGTGTGTGTGTGTGTGTGTATGTGCGTGTGCAGAGCAGGAATTAACACTAACTGGAAGGCAAGAAGGTGAATCACTACAATAATAAACAGGAAATGAAGTCGCTCAAGTGCAGTTCTCTCCTCTCCATCCAGACCTCACCTCTCCTCTTCTTCTCTGCTATAATGAAGGAAAGTTTTTAAGTTGTTGTTATTTCCCTTTTTCCTCCTCATCATTCAGGTTCCTGCTTCCTTCTTTTCCTCCTCCATCTCTCTCTCTTTCCTGCCGTCCTCCCTCCTCTCTGGGTTTGTCCCCAGCAGCCGGTCTCATACCTCAGGTCAATAGTTCTCTATTGAATGTATTGACAGGGTAAAGTGGCTCCACTTAACAGCGTTGGGAGCGCCTCGCTCCCATGACGGTCTCCAGAGGAGGAGGACGAGCGAGGAAGATGAAGACGAGGAGGAGGAGGAGGAGGAAGGGGGGTGAAATGAGGATCCTCAGATTTTTGAGCTTTGGTCACATCTTATTGCGTAAAATCAAAACAACATATGAGAAAATTCTGATTAATAATTAGACGTTTTGATTATCCCGCAGCATCCTGGAGCATGAGGCCCTTCATTAGGCTGATGCTGGTCCTGATGGATGCAGATTGAAATCAACTGCAAAAAAAAGTCAAATTAAAAACTATACCAAAAAAACATGCACATAAAGGAGACAAAAACTAGGATGTATGAAATAAATCGTCCCAAAAAGCTGTTTCTAACATGAATGCCATTTTTTCAAAGTTGAAAAATCAAATCAAAAAATATGCTGTGAGAACAATGAAGAACACGTGGCAGCCCTGTTTTGTTTTATCCCTGTTTATTATCAATCATTTGTTTTCCAGACAGAAAATAATGATTGATCATCACAAGAAAATGAAACACGTCAATTATTTCTATTGTTTCTTTGCATAAGACAAAGATAAAACAACGTTTATCAACTTGGCAAAAGATGCCGAGTTAAGTTCATCTGCCGCTGGGACCGAGCTGCAACCTGTCGGCTAATTAACACGCCGCCTCATTTCTTCCTCATTAGTGCTAATTTCTCCTCCCCTCCCTCCTTTGTTCACTTCTTTTCCTCCTTCTCTCCTCTCCTTCTCCCTCTCAGCCTCCCCGAACAAACAGTGGGAAAACACCCCAAAAAACACCTCGCGTGTGTTTGTTTTCCTCGCTGCGCCGCATCTGTCGCGGTGGAGAAATTAAATTTGATAAACGAGTCGATCTTTAAATATTAATTATGTATTAATTACATTCGCAAGGCAAAACAAACCTTGCTTAATGATTTATGAGGATCAGTCCCACTTTACTCCCGATTTCATTGTCCAATGAGAATCAGGAGAGAGGAGGGAAATGGAAGGGCTGGCAAATTGAAACAATGAAAGAAACTGTGATTAGAGACTCGCTCTCTCTTCTGCTCTGTGTGTGTGTGTGTATGTGTGTGTGTGTGTGTGTGTGTGTGTGTGTGTGTGTGTGTGTGTGCGCGTCCGTGCTTCGAGTCTGAGGTTTTTAGAGACCAACCGGAGAGAAGAGAAAAGAAGTCGAGACTCGATTTGTCGCCCCGTTTGACCTTCGACCTGCCTCATCTCTTCTTCTGGGGTTACATCCCATGAGCAGCTCTGTGACCTCTGACCTCAGCGTGACCTTCCTCATCCTATGACCCCGTACTGATGGACTGGTCTGCTGCTCCATTACTGTCAAGTTTTACATTGAAAATGAAACTTAGATTTGACTATAAATCTCAAAAGGAACACAAATTGCTGAAAAAAAAATCAGATACAATAAGTGTTAAATTAATGCACTAGACACTATACACCCACATACACACACACACACACACACACACACACACACACACACATACACCCACACACACCCACACACACTTGAGAACCAAATGATGCTCATTTGCAGACACACACCACCCTCTTTCTCTCTTTTACACACTTATCACCTGTTCCCCTGATAATTGGCCTCCTCATGGGCAACCTCCCACCTCCTTACACACACACACTGAGCCTCCCTGCTCTAATAAATATTTCAAAGGCTGAATGTTTAGTAAACAGAGGTGTGTGTGTGTGTGTGTGTGTGTGTGTGTGTGTGTGTGATACACTGAGGAGAGGTGTCATATTTTGCCTTCCACCTCTCCGTGCCTCTCCTCTCCTCCACCTCCTCTCCTCCACCTCCTCTCTGAAACTCGACCTCGCTGTCGCCGTGTTGTTCGCAAACAAACACTGACCACTGCTGAGTCCTGAGCACGGAGCGAGGAAGATGAGGAGGAGGATGAAGAGGAGGAGGACTGAGGCCTAACAAACCACAGGCTGCAGCACAGGGGCAAACAATACGACTGTGTGTCTAAGAATGTAGTGTGTTTCTATCAGGCGTGTGTGTGTGTGTGTGTGTGTGTGCAAACTGGAAGATCTATATATATATATATATATATATATATATATATATATATATATATATATATATATATATATATATATACATATAAAATCAATGACCTGATTTATATTGATTGATAATCACATCTATGAACATAGATGATATTTAAATACCAGGTGTGCACATCGTGCAGTTAGCTCAGCTGGATTCACCGTTTATAGGTTTTTAAGTTGTAATATTATCGTTATGAATCATTTAAAGTGAAGTGTTTATGTGATTTACCTATCAATTATTAATTATTAGAATTGACACAACTTGATATCGTTGCCCACATGAGCGTTTAACGCCATCCTGGGATGTTAATGTACGATTAATTACTGCAACATCATAGGTCGGGAGCCTGCGTGGTCCCGCCCACTGGAGTCCAGATCGACCAATGAGATCGCTCCTTTGAGCGGAGCAACTATAACTCAGCAACAACATTATGTATGCTTATTGATTTCATGTGTATCTCACTCTGCGTGTATATAGAGGTGTATGTGCCCATGTGTGCATGTGCCTGTGTGCATGTGTGTGTGTGTGTGTGTGTGTGTGTGTGTGTGCGTGCACTGCCACCCAGATGTGTGTGACATGAGAAACCCCCAGCTCCCCACAGCGGAGGCAGAGAACGATCACAGTGCCGCTCACCAGCTCCGGGTAAATAAAACATTAAAGTCTCACAAATTTGGCTCACAAATCCGAAGAGTGGGAAAAATTTAAAGTGCTTAATACTTAATACACACTTTACAGTATGTTCTGCCGTATCAATATGTAATGAGGACTAACTGCCAGGCCGCTCATCCTGGCGCCTCGCTGCAGGGCGGCGGAGGCGTGGAGCGTCACGGCTCATTGTCTCCATGTTTTCTGTTTCTCTCACAACAGAGAAAAGTCCGTTTGGAGAGACGGACGAGGTTCATCCACGTCGATCGAACGCGCTTATCCCGCAGGTGCAACTCCAATCCAGTCCAAGCCGTCCAATCCATTTTGTTCAAGCTGAATAAAGGCTTTAAAGTTAAAGCTAAATGTTCTGGAAGTTTCTGTGCAGCACAGTCGTCTCAGTTACATTACTTTTCTATGATTTCTTTAAAATGCATCTCTACATATTATTTATTGGCTCTAAAGACTTTCATTAATAATGTACATTTTCTCACTGTGGGACAGAAAAGTCCTTATCTTATCTCCTCTCATTACAAACCCGACAGCTAGGATTACTCTGACATATAAACTTGATCAACACATTGTTTCTGTGCTTCTTATCACTTATTTCATTTAATACTTTCTTGCTTGTGAACTGCACTACTGACTGCTCCTGCTACTTGTTCGTATAAGAACTTTTTTCATGTTTTTTTACATTTTTGTCTGTTCCTTTAATTTTCTTAAGTTTAGTTTCTTAAAAATAGTCTCCAAAACCGACAGAAGAACTTTGCAGAACAAATTACAAAGTTGTCAAACTGAAAACTCTTAAATGTGAAGCCCACAAAAGTGGTGAATGTGACATATTTGATGAAATGACCAATCGTATCCAATCAAAAAAAAGACTGACAGCCTCATTGATCTTTATTGATCTCCATGGTAACAAACTTCCTAAGTAACTAAGTTTTCCTCAAGACACGATCAGCACGACATCAGGAATCAGACTAACGAGAGGTTATTGATTGAAGCTGTGAAACAAAGATGGATGAGCGACAACTACGACTGCTGGGGGAGGAGGCGGTGATGGAGCGGCTGCAGTGCTGGTATGGTTATGCATCCGAGCATGTGTGTGTCTGTGTGTGTGGGGGGTGGGGGGGTGGGGGGGGGGTCCTAGGGCTAAGCAGATAGGTGACAGCAGTGAGAGCAGGAATTGTGAAACTGTAGCTGACCCCGAGCTGCTGACGGGGGCCCACACAGGACGAGCAACACAGAGATGTAGAGAGGGAGAGAGGGAGGGGGGGTTGGGTGGTGGTGGTGGTGGTGGTGGGGGGGGGGGGGTTGTAATGTAGCAGGGGGAGGGCTCAAAGAGACCTGAGAAAAGCCTGAGGGTGAATGCAGAGGAGGGTGGGTGGACAGAGGAAGAGGCCCGGGGTGAAAAAAGTGACAAATGATAGAAAATAAAACGTCTGGCATCATCCAAAGTCTCTTCTTCCATGTGCTGAATACGTAGACGGGACATGCTAAGACTAATTCTAAGCATTGACTCAATGGCATCATATAAGTTTTAATAGGTGAGTTGAGTAAATTCAACTATAGTGGATAACTTTATTAAACAAGCTCTAATCACTCCAATCACTCACTCATTTAAAACTTTCAATATTAGGGAATTTATTTTATATATATCAGTATATACACTGTTCAGGGTTAACAAGAGGGGAAACACAAAATACCCAAAGTGGTTCCACACTGGCTAAATAAGAACCATCAGCACAGAGTGGAGAGCATCAAATATTTAGGCGACTCAAACAGCTCCAAGAAGCATAAAAATAGTCCTAGTGCGTGTGAGGTACAGTATTCCACTCGAACGGGTGTTTGTTCGTCACAAAAATCAACAGACTCATGTCGGTCGGGATGAAATGACACGGTTCGGTCGTGCTCACACTGTGCAGGAATCCTCCGGAATAACGAGGCGTTCAGAGGCTGGGTCATAATCTGACATAAAGAACGACTTGAAGTGTCTCAAACTGAATGGATACAAACAGACAATAGAGGGTTGATGTAAACAGAAAATAAGGATGTGTATGTTGTGAGGGCCAAGGGAGGCGGCGGGGGGATAAGAGCATAGCAGTGGTGGTGGTGGTTTGGGGGTGAGGGGTGAGGGGTGAGGGGTGGTGCTGGTGGCAGTGGTGGGGGGCAGGGCTGCTCCACCGAGGATAATGGGAGCAATGGGAGCAGCCCAGGCAGCATATGGCCACGCTGGGCTGCCTGCTGGTGCACCAGCTGTGGAACTGGTGGCTGAGATCACAGAACCACTAAAGAACCCATCATCCCTCCCCTTATACCCCCCCCTCACCCCTCCTCACCCCTCCTCACCCCCCACCCCTCCCTCCCTGTCTCTCATGTGACTTCACCTCAGTGGACTTTCTTTCCATCAGCACAGATTCTGAGGCACGACAACAAACACAAGAGGTTTCCAGCTCCGTCACACGTACAGTGATGTTCAGGTTTAGAAATTCTCTGCTTTTCTTTTATATCCTTATCCAAAACTTTACATATTTTCTCTTATGGAGCAGACTGTTTTGTTTCTTTTAAAATGTTTTATTATTGACAGATAAACCATTGTCAACGTCAACAAAAGTCAAGGGAATTAATTTGCCGATTGCGGATATATACTACACTCATAATCTGCAATAAAAACAACATAATTACGACTAAATAAAGTGAAGACGTAGCAATTTAGATATAAACTAAAGCAACACAGATATGAAGGAATACTTGACAAAGTGTCTGTTAGTTTGGTTTGATACGTGTGCTTTAGTGCATGGGAATGGAATAAATTATCCAGTACATGAAACATGTGGTTTACATCCTACCTTCATCTGCATTAGTTTTATAGTTTGTCTCTTCTTAAACTTCTCTAAACTACGGTTTCACAACATGTGGCTTTAACAAAACCAACCAGTCAACCAGAAGTAAAGAGATACATCATCATCATATATGAGAGAACATGGATCAGCGTCACTGTCTTGACAAGTTGGAGAGTAAACCCAGTGTTTTCATGGCTGGTTGTGTTGCATCGAGGGCATTAGGCGTTGTAAAATTTTGTAAAAGACACACACACATGCACTAGATTGAGCTGAATCGGAGAGATGAAGTTTCTCTTGAACTTTCATTCAGAACTTTGACTCTAGACGAGCTGAGAGACGTCGGGTCGTTGGGAGGAAACAATGGTGGCGTTACAGACGGATTGGTCTGAACGGGAAGAGGTGGGGGGGGTGATTACAGCCACAAAGAGGTCTTTCACTCTACATATGTCATCTGACAGACACACAGAAACACACACAGAAAGACGCACACACACGCAGGGTGCTCGCTCTCGCTCCCTCAGCTAACCTTTATTTAAATGACAGCTCTTAACAGGCCGATCCCCTCCAGCCACTCTACTCGCTCTCTCTCTCTCAGTGTCTCTCTGCCTCGCATGCCCCAAGGCTGCTCCTAATGCAGAGGGACAGGAGGTTGATGGGAGTGTGTGTGTGTGTGTGTGTGTGTGTGTGTGTGTGGATGAGGGGGGTTAAAGCAAGATGACTCATGAATCGGGGTGTGTCATTAAGCATCAAAGCATCTCTCTGTCTTTCTCTCTTCTCTTGGAATCCTCCTTTCCCAGAGCTACTCTTCCTTCTCCTCCTCCTCCCACATCATTTCCTTCCTCCTCTCCTCTCCCACCTTGTCTCAGTTCATCCTCACCCGTTCTCCCCTCTCCTCTTCCCTCCTCCCCCTTCTTTCTTTTCATTTCTTACTTCACAGCTCGTCTCGTCTCTTTTCCTCTTCCTCCTTCTCTCTTCCCCCTTCATTTCCTTCCCCTTTCTCCTCCCCTTGTGTTCCCCCTCCTCTCTCCTTCCTCCTCCTCCTCCTCCTCCTCCTCTTCCTCTCTCCGAGCAGCGATCACAGCTCATGGTAAAGACGATGTAATATGGATGAGGCCGTCTCAAAGGCATCAAACAGGCAGCGGAGGATCCCAGAAGGCCGAGGGACCAACTTCACATGGAGGAAAACGCTTAGAGACACTTTATGCTGCTCGCTTTTATGCCTCCAACACCCCCTAACACCCCCAACCCCCCCCCCCCCCCCACCACACATCTCTGTCTTTATATCTTCTCCTCTGTGTGTGGTTTGTTTCTGGCTGTACATGTGTGTGTGTGTGTGTGTGTGTGTGTCTTTGACTTTTCGGGCTTTTTAAACAGCGTGACACACACGTCGGGAGCCACATGGGAAGAGCGGTGCTTTAATAGCATCTAAAGTTGACTTTAAAGCGGCTGACTGCATCATCAGGCCTCCTATTCTCATGCGATGACGTGTTTCCTGACAGCTGTGAGCTCAGTGGCGGATGAACTCACAGTTTCATGACTGCTCAGCGTTTCTGGAAAGCAAAGCAGCCCAAGATGACGAGGCGACTTCGGTGTGAGAATTTGACACTTTTTCTCTGTTATTTAGGAACAAAACAAGCAGAGAACATCTGGATAAAAGGAAGGACTTTTGTACAAAAGAAGCAGAAATAAATATCAGTGTAGATTCATGATTTTAAAGGAAATAGATTTTAGAAGAATGAGGGTGAGAACGGTCACAGAGCTTCATGTACGGGCAGTTCAGTATTGCTCAGCTCTGGTTCAAGACCTCTGAATTATTTAAAGCTAATGAAATTTCCTGCTGCTAATGTGCAACACCCTTCCAGAATGATTATGATTCTCTAAATATGGATAAATTTTGATTTTACCATTGAATTCAATTCTGTCCAGTGTTTAACTTATGGTCTCAGTTGTGTCAGTGCTTAAGCAATAAATCGCACCTGAAAATGGAAATCGAGGAAACATATATGACAATCTTAGAGAAGTTCCAAACATTGGGATGTGAAGTCTCACACGTGCACACGCGTGCATGCGGTCCCGGTGCCTGAAATGCCTTTGCACATCTGTTGATTTCCACCAGAGCTCGTGAATAAGAAATCACCCTTGTACAACTTAAATTAAGGTCAAGTAAAAACATAAAAAATGCATCCGCCCTTCAATGGGCGACCGCCCGCGCGGCCAACAAAGGTGATAGTTTATTCTGTGAGGCAGAAGAATTATTTATGATGATGTTGCACTTCAAGAGGTCTGCCAATCAATAACATGTGGCCTTAATCACCCTGACAAAGTTGTATGGAAACCCCTCTCACACACACACACACACACACACACACACACACGCACACACACACACACACACACACACACACACACACACACACACACACACACACACACAGAGTGACATCTCCCTGAAGTCTCAGGAATCCACCAAATGCTAACGTACAAGGGATAGCTATCATCGCAGCATCAAGTATTAATCGTGTTTCAGATAGAGAGAGAGAGAGAAAGAGAGGGAGGGGTGAGGAGGAGGAGGAGGAGGAGGAGGGAGGAAGGAAACTCTGTCCACTGCACTGTCCCCACCAGAGAGACGGGGAGAGATGGAGACAGAGGGGTTTGTGGGAGGGGTGGATCTACTATGACCGGATCTATCACAGTACAAAACAGGACAAAACTAAAAGATGACTTTAAAATGTCCAAAACCGCCCAAAGTAACTAAGTTGTGAAACTTTCCAAAAGTTGCTTGTGATTTCTATTGTTTGACAACGACAAGGCGCTACAGTATGTTCACAACTTTAAAATTAAAGAGGCATAAAAACACAAAATCTGAAGAAAAATGTACTTAAATGTACTTAAAAAGTTAAATTACCTGCCAATGCGGATGATAATTATATATGTGTCTGCATTACCATATAAATAAATAAAGGATGTGAAGTCTAGAAATAAGATTACGTAGTTAAAGGAAGTTAAAGGAATTAAGTCTTAAACATGATGAAATATCTAGCACTTCTAAATCTAAGTTGTTTTTATCTCGTCAGATAGATAGATAACCTGGTGACCTAGATCACTGATAAATAGATAGATAGATAGATAGATAGATAGATAGATAGATAGATAGATAAATAGATAGATAGATAGATAGATAGATAGATAGATAGATAGATAGATAGATAGATAGATAGATAGATAGATAGATAGATAGATAGATAGATAGATAGATAGATAGACTTCAACAGGGATGACGTGTATAGATAGGTGTAAACTTGACGTGACCTCGGGCAGAGGTTAAAGTGATGAAGTGATGAAGGAGCTCTCCGGCCCTGCAGGTGTTAGCGCAGGATTTATGGAATGAGGAAGAGCAGAGGGAGGAAATCTACCATTTGAATAATTGAAAATTAGGTGAGGGTTTAATAATTCACTGGTACAAATGAGGAGGAGGAGGGGGGTGATGAATGTTTTAAACACAACACACAGAGGGAGAATCTGTGTGTGCTGACCGCTGCATGGGTGGACACACACACACACAGACACACACACACAGACAGACACACACACACACACACACACACACACACACACACTGCTTCTTATATCTCACTCTATGAAGCAGCCATACGTCAATATCACTGAGGTCAAATGTTAATACTACAAAACAAAGTTCCCCACTCACTTTTTTCACCTTTTTTGCTAATTGAGTAGCACAAATAATCTCCTGGATTATCTCTCAGACAAAAGCGTCTGCTGCTGCTACTCTCAACACATGATGCTTTTATTGATGCTTTTACGTTTTGGAACCAACTGTCTACAGTAGGTTTCTGACTTCTTAAAGCTCTTTGATGGATTGTTTTCATGAATTAAGTGAGATTCGTGATTAAAAGGTAGGTAAGTGATACTGTGTGTGTGTGTGTGTGTGTGTGTGTGTGTGTGTGTGTGTGTGTGTGTGTGTGTGTGTGTGTGTGTGTGTGTGTGGCCACAGGCACACTTCTAATCTCCCAGTATGGGGAATGGGGAATTACAATACACACTGCAACACACACACATACACACAAGGTCGATCTCTCCTCTTCTCCCTTTTACCTCCTCTTCTCCTTTCTTTTATTTCTCCTTCCTGGTATCCCCACTTCTCTCGCTCCCTCCTTCACTCTACACCTCTTTATCTCACCCATTTGTCTCTTTGCCTCTTCTCATCTTTCTCACCCTCATTCTCTGTCTGTCTCTCCCTCTCTCTCTCTCTCTCGGTACAGGATGCGAGTGCTGTGCCTGCTGGTTGCCAGGCAGTTGCCACGGAAACATTCTGCATTATTGATGGAGCGGGCTCGCCGCGTCCCAGGCAGCACCCAAACTGTCCCAGCAGAGCTCGACAAGCAGCGCGGCGCTCCAACCCAGCAGGAGAGACAGATAAATAAGAGACGAACAGAACATCGACGTGTCGGATGTGTGACAAGTCGAATGAAATGTCCTGTTATTGAAGCTGTAACTCACTCCGAGGAGAGAGGAACTCGAGGTCCAAACTGCTCGGCTTTGACTGTGACTCTGCGAAGGAGCAGCTAGTAGTAACGTTACTTGTATTATTAAAAACAATCAGTTGTTACAGCACTCGTTTCAATTGAAGCCTCAGCTTTGCAAACAAACAGATGAATAACTCAAACCCAGTCATGAGAAAGGGAAATAAATAGCTGAGATATTTTAAATTTGACTCATTTTCGGATGTTAAATGTTTAATGACAGGCTCATTCCTACTCTACTATTTCTGTCTCTTGGCTTTGACGTCATGTTCTTCTCACCCACTTGAGGCTCAGTTCTGTCTTTGTCGTGTAATAAACCAGTAATAAAACACCATTAAACTTTACACTCACATCTGTTCATTTATATGGACAAACATGCACACACAGCGCAGAGAGAACTGCAAAGTGCTACGGAAACAGCGTAAAACTATGTTATTGATGCAGACTTTTCTTCTCTAAAGACTCTCAGACTTCTGCAGAAGTCGACTGGACCTCAGGTGGATAATTAACTGAGTGCTTTAACCGTAATGAGCGACATCTTAGGATCAATCCTAAAACAAAGTGGCAGACGGAGTGAAGACGCTAAGAGGCGAGCTTCGTCTCATACTCTTGCGCTTGATGCGTCTGCGGTTTCACTCGGCTTGTTTTGTACATTTGTACATTTAGTTTGTGTGTGTGTGTGTGTGTGTGTGTTGCATGCTGAGGAGCAGACTTAAATAGTTGTGTGAAGTTATGCTTCAAACTTTTGAGACTGTTGTGAATGAAGAGAAGAGAATGAGTGAGTCACCTGGACCTCCTCCAACATGATGCTCGACCCAGCAGCCAATCAGAGAGCAGCTCAGACACTGAGGAACACAATCAGCCTGTTGGAGGATTCACTGATTCAATAACAGGAAGTGAGGAGGCAAAATCATCCTGTCTGGACTGACAGGTGACTTCCAGTTCTTTTAGATTCACTTAAGGAGACCTGCAATATTTAACTGTGTTCTCTGGATTCATCAGAAATGCTTTGCAGCCATTTTTAAGCTCCTTGTTTAGGATTATTGCAGCTCTTTTCTCCACATCAGGCATCACTTTATGTTTATCTTGTGTCTGCACATAAGCTTTACTCTGATTGGCTGTCTCAACTTGCCACTGTCTTGAACCATCACATGACTTCTTCACTAAACAACATAGTTGAGTAACTTATTTTGTGGATAACAACACATCTGTGGACCCTCCAGCCTTACATGTTGTCAGAGGAGGAATTAGAGTCTGAGTAAAAACCAGGAGCATGGCCACTGTTTTGTCTCCTTTGCTATACAGACCAAATATCATTTTCACTGATCATTGATAAAAAAACAAAGCTTTCACACTTTCAATGATCATATGGTTTGTAGTCTGGCTGAGACTCAGCCTGTTTCTCTCCCCTGCTTGCCCCTTTATGCAGACGACTCCGATCAATCCACAAACGGCTCTGCGGAGCCAATCAGGATCGATTAGCCACCGCTCAGCGCTTCCAGCCGGGCGGCCGCATCACTCACCTGTTGTGCCCCGGGCGATGCCTCCCTCCTGACCTGCTGATCCCCATGATGCAGCTGTCATCCCAGCCACTCCATTGCTCCCTCTCTCTCTCTCTCTCTCTCTCTCTCTCTCTCTCTCTCTCTCTCTCCCTCTCTCTTTATTCTCCTTTGTTGCTCATCATCTCCTGCACCACCTACACATCCAGCGCCCCCTCTGAATGAGGCCTATTGTGCAGCAGGCATCGTCCTCAGTGACCTCTGTGACTGTGCTTTAGAAAGTTCCTAAAGAGGTCCCGCTTCCTTCTCACTAAACGAGCGTCTCTCTTTGCCCCGGTGATGAGAAAGGGGAAGCTGCCGACCGTACATCTAGCTATAGATCTGTCTATATCGACACAGGCTGTAGATATATGGTCTGAAGTGTGAAAAGTGCGAACGCATCCCTCAACTCCCAGTTAGATCTTGTTTGTAGTCCTTTGGTAAAATTGAGTTACTCCAGGTGTGCGAAAAAGAAACAACAAAACAAACCAAAAAAAAAAAAAATCATAAGAAAAACAAGAGAGCAAATAAAAAAATAAAGATGAGGGCAAGCGTGGAGCATCCACAGCTGGCAGGCCAGGCTGTGTTAGGGCCTCGGGGCCCCGGCGGAGCCTCCCTGTGCCGCATCTCGGAAGAAAAAGAAAAAAAAAACACAACAAAGAAGGCGAGCGAGCGAGTAAAAAAAAGGCAGAATGAAAGAACGGGAGCGAGCGAGAGAGAGAGAGAGAGAGAGAGAGAGAGCGAGCGAGCGAGCGGGCACCTCTGCTTTGAGCAGCAAACAGCAGCTTGAGTGAGGAGGAGAGGAGCGAGTCTGGAAGTTTATATGTGTTCTCTCCCCCTGAACCAGGGGACCGGCTGAATAAATAATACAATAGATATTCCTGTGATGAGGTCTCGGCGCACCATTCATAATTATTTCATTGTAGCTGTAATGAGAGCGCCGGCCCTCCCGATGCACCCTGCGCTGGCAGGTAGAGGCCTCGGTAGAAACCAGGGCCCAGAGGCAAGAGGTGGACCCAGGCTGCAGCCACACACACACACACACACACACACACAAACAGGGTGAGGGTGGACGTTGTTCCACTGGAAACATCTGTTGCATGTTGATCCAGGGAAAGAATATGACAGATGATGTGATAATCAACGAGGGGGAAGTTGGAACCAGGGGAAAGTTATTTTTAAATCTATAAAAATTGTAGATTTTGATGATTTAGCACAATTATGAAGTAATAAACTCCATTACCAGCTTCTGGTGACATCATCAGATATGATGTATCTATCGAATCTATTGATATGGAGGCTGGACAGAGTGACAAACAGACTGAAGGTGTCTCTGGTGTCACAGTCTCAACACATGTGCACAAACACACAAACTGTACGGTGCCAAAAAACAACTGGAAACATCACTAACATCATGTAAAGCAGATTATCTAATTAAAACATGTTTTTTTGTATTATATTTCCTATCTTTTCTACCATTTGTGATGACATTTCAAGACAGAATGATAATTGAAGTTAAGATATTGGTGTTTAAGTCATGACTTTAATGTCATGTTAAAGTAATGACTTTAATGACTTTACCATGTTACCATGTTATGTCTCATCTTCCAGGACTCCATAATCCAGATTCTGTAAATTTGAGAAACATAATCTGAGAGGATTGGGAAGATTTCAGGACAGGCGGACAGTATTAACAGTAAAGCAGCAATGCTTGTATAATTTTAAAAGGACATTCAGTTTGATTAATAAAGTACAACCCATAATGAACAGTCACTCTGTTTATACACGTTCAGACGGTCGGACTCGGCCCCATTTTCGCCTCCTGTCCCCTGAGGCCGTCGAAGCTCAAAGCTTTCGGGGTCCATCAGTGCTATATACATGAGAGAGGACATAGTCCCACTGAGGCCCAGTCACACACACACACACACACACACACACACACACACACACACACACACACACACACACACACACACACACACACACACACACACAGACCACCTCTATAGCTTTCTGTTTCTCACATACACTCAGGTCCTGAGGTCTGCCGAGCGAGCGCCTTCCGTCCTCTAATCCTGTTAGTGGGAGACGGGGGAGTCAAGGGGAAGGGTGGGGGGTGTTGATATGTGTGTGTGTGTGTGTGTGTATGTGTGTGTGTGTGTGAGGAGACAAGGGAGGGGGGACCAAACATGGGACACAAAGACCCCCGTCGTGCCGCACCAGCTGGGGTCCTGTGGTATACGTGAGACCTGAATACCCCCCCGTAACAACACATGTATACAGTATATTCATTCATTCATTCATTCATTCATTCATTCATTCATTCATTCATACGCTGAATGAGCGGTGTGTTTTCTACCTGGAGGGTGTGGGTGTGTGTGGGTGTGTGTGGGTGTGTGTGTGTGTGTGAGGCCCCCAATAAAAGAAAAAGTCTAATCTGCTTCATCAGCTGGATCTGAAAGCTGGAAGTTGAAGATCTCAAGATCAAAACGATCAAACATTTGTTGCGATGACGAAACGGGACTGAGCTGTCAGAGTAAGCACTCAGCTCGTCATCACAGACCCTCAAAGAGGAAACATTTTGTCTGTTACCCTCCGATAAAAACACACCAGAGGAGGAATTTACTGCTAGGTTTTAAGACATTCAAAGCCTGCCTTTATCTTGAATTTGTTCAAAGACAACAGTCAATCCCCAGCCAAAGACATATGGCAGGTCCAAAGAATGATTGATGATTCACTCTGCCCAATCTTCAACATAGATGGACCTGCCTCCGATCAGGTCTGTGACTCCCTGGTCCTGGTTCCTCCTCAAGTTCCTCCTCAGGTTCTTCCTCAGTCTCTGGTTCCTCCTCAGGTTCTTCCTCAGTCTCTGGTTCCTCCTCAGGTTCCTCCTCAGTCTCTGGTTCCTTCTCAGGTTCTTCCTCAGTCTCTGGTTCCTCCTCAGGTTCTTCCTCAGCCTCTGGTTCCTCCTCTGATTCTGGCTCTAACATATGAGGCTGGACAAGGACACATCGCTATTGTACATAGCTTCAGCAAAGATCCAGTTACCCCTGGATCTCATAAGTCATGATGATGGTTCTTGTGGGTGACAAGCAGTTCCATAAAACAAAGAACGAAGACTAATACCCCATTCAACTCTTTGAAGCAGGATGAGAAGAAAGTAAAGTGTGGACCACTGAATTATCTGCTGAAAAGATTCTACAGAGTTGAGATCTCAAGCACACTTCGCTACCCTCGGCTGGTTTGTCGTTTATCCATCTGAAGGTTATTTATTGCTCATCGTTTGGGATCAGAGCTGAAACAAAGGTGCAGAGAAGGTTCTTCAAATAGCTCTGACTCGCTCCTTCTGATTCTTCTGAGCATCGCAGTCTCACTTCCTGCCGCTCCCCCCAGTCCCAAACACCAGAGACAGAAGTAAAATAGAAAAAAGAAACATTAATTTCCATTTACATACACACACACGTCTAACCCTTGTTATCTCCCCCCTTTATCCCAGTGACACACTCCTACATCATTTTGTTTGTTTACTTGTCTTCCCTTTGTTCGACTGCTCTCTATTCTTGTAGTACAGAGGAGCAGGATCAGGGGATTTTGTTTGTATGGAAATGAGCGAGGGGCTCTCTGGGGAGACGCTCGCAGGGCTGAGCTGTTTGATGCCGGCTCCTCCGTGGAGAGTCGGAGCGAGAGCGACGGAGCTCTGAGAGGAGGAAGGAGCGGACCCAGCAGGAAGATGTGAGGACCTCTGATGTGGCATTAAGAAAGGTCAAAGTTCACTCTTTCCTTCAGGACCAGAGGTGAATTAGGCCTCTTAAGTCCCTTGTAACAGATTAGCAGCACTTTGATTCTTGTCCTGTTAACAGTGCCAGTTATGACTTGTGTCAGATTTATCAAAAATAAACACCTAGCATATTAAGTGAATACTCCAGAGACACAGAGAGGGATCCTTTCAAGATTTAAATCAAGAGATTCTACAAAAGATTGTGGATGAAAAAGGACGGTAAACAAAACTAAACAAAAAAAAATGAAATGTGTCAGAAATGCTTTGGATGATATTTTCCAAGTTCTCAAGCGCTCAGTGGTAACTGGAGCTCTGCTGCAGCTATGGAGCGATGGGTCCACATCCAGCCTGATATGTTGGAGCCAGAATCAGAGGAGGAACCAGAGACTGAGGAGGAACCTGAGGAGGAACCAGAGACTGAGGAGGAACCTGAGGAGGAACCAGAGACTGAGGAGGAACCTGAGGGGGAACCAGAGACTGAGGAAGAACCTGAGGAGGAACCAGAGACTGAGGAGGAACCAGAGACTGAGGAAGAACCTGAGGAGGAACCAGAGACTGAGGAGGAACCAGAGACTGAGGAAGACTGGCATGGTTTGTGCCACATTCTCATTCATCCTTGTTTTAGCTGCTATTTCAGTATTAGAAACTCATACTCGATGATGTTGCATATCTTCTGACCAGTGTAAAGTGTTGTTCAGCGACAAAGCTAAGGTGAAAATCTTTTTCATTCCAGGTCCAATTCACAAAAATAATGATTTTGCTCTGTTCGTATTTAAACGTCAGTGTTGTGTTGCTGGCTCTGCACCCTCCTCGGGTTGCCAGGTTTGGGGCTGTTTCCAGGCAGACTCTGCCTCATCTGGGCTCGGGCTTGGTTCGGCATGACAGCGGTCCCCTTGTACGCTCAGAGTAAACAGGCCCGCGGTTATAAAGCTTTTACACGCCAATCCTGCCCAACATTCCCTTTATGTGCAAGTGCTGCAGGGCTCAGATGCATAATACATGAGCACTCAGTTAATCTATTGATCCAAAATATGTCTTCTCTCTTTCTCTGTCTCATTTACTGTCTGTCTTTCGCTCATTCTGTCACACTCTATCTCTGCTTCTCGCACACTGTTTTTCTCTCCCTTTTCTCTTCTCGTGCCCTCCCTCCACACACACACACACACACACACACACACACACACACACACACACACATACACACACACACACACACACACACACACACACACACACACACACACACACACACTTACCCATCAGAGGAGCAATTGCAGCACGTGTACAGACATAACAACAGATTAGACTGAGAGAAGGTGAGAGGGAGACACACATGAAGCGATGCAGTTGATGAAAGGTGTAAGCATGAAAAATGCACACGCGGTGAATGAGGAATAATAGCGGTTAGGCTGAAAGGAGTCGCTGACGCACAGAAATGCTGCTGGAGGGGGCAAAACCCACTAGCATGAGAGGTAAACATGCAAACAGCCGAATATAGCAGAGACACATAGCAAGCAGTGAGAGACGAGTCAGGACAGAGCCTCGCTCGACCCTCCTGGAGACCCCACAACAAAAACATAGAAAAACTGAAACAACCGAGATGAAACTGAAACAGATGAGACTGTGTTGTATACAAACAGAACCTTTCCACTAATGCTTTATGTAAAGTCTGGTACAATGGTCTAATGCGGATATTAGCTGATAGATGATATGTAAATATATAGCATTAGCTGAATCTATGAATTAGGTCCAGGGTGAATGTTAAATCTGCACATCTGCACGACTCAAACACTGATTAATGAACATGACCAAGAACATGTTGACTCTTACTTTGCTGCAGAAAGTACAAGCAAGTGCCAAACGACTCCTGAAATCTTTCAATGAATTTCATGAGTTATCATTGAGTTTGACAGATCAAATTGTTCTGTATTGAAGGTGCACTTGATGAGACATCGACCAGTCCCAATGACTTGAATTTGAGCTGCAAACAATCCTCAAATCAGAATCAAAATCGGCCTTAGAATCAGAATCAGAACCTCTTCATGCCCAGGAAACGTAAAAAACTTCAGCGCTAACCTCAGCTTGAGGACAAGTACCAGTGGGTGGAAGTGTTGTACGCACCCATCCATCCATTCTGACGGCTGCATCCATAATAAATGATGTCATGTATGTATGCTGTATATATATATATACTCAGGGTATATGGTATGTTTGATCCAAATCTAAAACAGTGTTTAATGCTTATGATTTAATGGCTGGAAGACTCTGGGTCCGTCGAGACGCGGCCTAAAAGAAAAAAAAAGAAACCCCGGCTGCTCCCCCCAGACGTCCTCCAACATGGCCGCCGAAGCAGCAGCGATACTGTAACACGCCGCCCTGGTCGCTCGGCTTACAGTACCACCTTCATGCATATTTTACTCCGCTCTCTACCTCTGTTCTTCACTCTCTCTATCTTTTCTTCCTCATCCGCAACAAGAACCTGAAGCGTAACGATGTTATGTCAAGAGTCTCGTTTACGCTTGAAAGTGCAGCTACAGGACCCGGGACCCCCCCCCCTGAGACACCCCCGGTCCCAGATTCACCTGGAAAACTGTCAGACCACTGAGGAAGCCACAGACTCAGGCCTGAGTGGAGCCTGCTCACCACCGTCCCCACATCCTTAACTCAGCACACCCAGCTGGTGTGTGGCACTTTTTGTTATGTGGACAGTTAGGAGAAGATTACGTTTCAGCTCCACAACGAAAAAAATGCATTTTTGCAATCATCCATAGAAAAGACCACCAGAAAAATGTGTTTAAGGACATATTATGCATACACGTGAGACTAATTGATAAGGGTTAGGCTGGATGAAACACTTTGTTGCATGTAAATAAGAAAGAAAAAAACAGTGCTCAATCAAGAAAAGGCTTTAAAAAGGGACTTAAGCCTATTTCCAGCTGGTCCATCCCATAACACACACACACACTTTCCCTCTCACACCTACGAACAACTAGTCTCCTCTCAATCTGAACATGTATGCTTTGGACTGTGACTCCTCTTCACTATTCTTTGACCCTGGTACGTTATAAATAATGTAATAGGTTATATCTCCAGGAGATCAATCACAGGTCGGTCTCTGGCATCGACGTCTACATGTAGATGCCAACATGGACCCTCCAGCGTGACCGCCATCTTGGAACAGATTACTCCTCCTCCACATTGCATTGTCATGTACACATATAAATATAATATATGTATATTTAATATGTAACATACTATATAATTTGAATGTATTCATTTAAAACAAATGAAAAAATAGATAATTATCCCCACAAAAAAGTCACATAGCAAGTGAGTAGTGATACTATTTTTTTTCACATACAGTTTTTACATTGCATCACATCTTTGTCCTTTGCATGTTATCGTGTACATGCTGTGATTTTATCGTTTTGCATGATTGTAAATGAAAAGTGGCTTTGAACTGACTCAAATGGTTAAATAAAGGTACAAAAAAACTTTTAAAAACCTTCAGCTTTAATCTCACCAAATGTTCATTACCACAGATGAAACCAAACTGCCAGAAAATCATTCTGAAAACCTTTAAAATTCTTCTAAAAGAGAAACTAAGCAGGCGACATGTTCCGAGATGGCATCCAGGCCACATCTATACGTAGTCACTGTATGTTCTGCGCCACATGGCAGCATGATAAACACACGGGATCACCGCGCATGCTGCAGAGCTTCAACTTCACTCTTTTAGGTCAAACGCCGCGCGCCATCATCCAACACAGGGACAACACAGCTGGTGACACTGCATGCCCAGTCAAGCAGGAAGGCGGAGCGCTCCACCGCAGCTCCCTCCAGGAGACGAGACCCTTTCAGACCTGCAGGCCAAGGTAAAGTGCAGAGGATCTCTCCCCCGAGCGAACCAGCTAACCTTTTCTTCCAGCCTCGTGTCTTTAATTTGTACTGGCAGACAATGAAATATTTAGAAGTAACTCTACAGGCAATTACATTAAAAGTGTGTGGTTAGACACCGCCTACCCTTCGGCGGGCCCCCCTCAGTGAGAAGCGGAGGCTGATTTGGTGAATGGTCGCAAAGTTTACAACGTCAGATTTTACTCGCTATCAATAATTCAGGGCTGGAAGGAGCGGAGAGGGAGAGGAAAGGAGGACAAGAGAAGGAGCGTGGAACGAAGGGAAGGAGAGGAAGGAAGCCAGGGCAGGAGGAGGGAGCGATGTGAGGAAGGAGGTGCGCGTGTGTGTGTGTGTGTGTGTGTGTGTGTTCCGACTGCGGTGGATGTCGGAGGAAGGCTGCACTTCAGTGTCCATTTGCTAAATGTGGCAGAAATACGCAGCGTGGCGGCCATGTTCTGCTCTCTGAAAGCTTCACTGGATGTTTGATCCCTCAGAGTCTGCTCTGCACTCTCCACACACACACACACACACACACACACACACACACACACACACACACACACACACACACACACACAGTCACCCATACATAGCTGCACATGCACGCACATTGTCCAGACACACACAAAATAAACACTTGTCTCTGCCTTTGGTGCACTCTCTTTGACACACACACGCACGCACACACACACACACACATACACGCAGACATTCTTCACCACTGTGATGTGATTGTGATGTGAAAAAAACAGTAAGCAGAAAGCAAAGCGATATCTGCTGCTCTGACGCAAGGCTTGCAAAACCACAGACTTCACATGTGACTTAAGTGTTTTATTTTTTGTTTTGTTTTGTTGTGTTTGTTAAGAAGTGAGGAAGAATTCAAGGAAGCGATTGAAGCTGATTGAAAATCTGGAGCATCTGACTGTGTAAAGGTGTAAAAGTTTGGTCTTCTTGACTCTGAAAAAGGTCTATGAATGTTTTTGGCCACCAGCATTCTGCATGTATGAGGAAATATCTCTGGGTTTGTGAAGGGTCATATTTGAAGCCAGGAGCTTGGCTGACAGGGTGGCGCCATCTTGAATCTTTGGAGCCAGAAGAAGCCATGTTTGGATGAGAAGGTGGAGCAGGAGAAGAGTGAGGGCAGAGCTATCCTTGACCTCTGCCATCTTCAACACACCTACTGATCCATACGATCTATACTGACTATCAGAGAATAACCTGGCCGTACCAACAAGCTAAGGAGAGCTAATGAGGATCAACACATTAAACATAGTTGACACCTCCCATGAATGAAACTCACTTTTATGCTCTGACGTCTAAGTAATCTTGAAAATGTTTTCAGACCGACCACCAGATCACACTCTGGTATGAGAAACGTTAACTGTTTAAAGCAGAAAAACATACTGAGTCGACCCTAGTGGATCTTGGTGGTATTGCAAGTAAAGTCACTTCCGCTTTGGCTTCACTTTTCAGGCCGGAGGACTGCGTCCATCTTTTATAGGCGTTCTGTGGGACTGACTCGCTGTAGTGGCCCCCAGAGGAACTGCAGGCTTGGTCACTGGCGTGTGGGTTTCATTTTTCAGGTCTGGGTGTAGAGTTACAGACATAGCACCTCAGCTCTGCATCACTTTTAAATTGGACAAATTAAAAGACCAGATTTCAGAGTCTGAAAACTGTACAAAGCTGTACAAAATCGTTAAACCGTTACAGGGGACCTAGAATTAAAAGAACAAAACACTTCCTGCTTACATTTACTGCAGAGAATCAGTCTATTCCAAGCCAAATATATTCAGCGGGTTCATAAACATCATGATGTCCACATTCATGCAAACTGGATACTGAAATGGATCGAGAGATGGGAGCGTGAGTGTTGCCAGATAAGCATGAAAGGGCACCAGATCTCCATCGAGGCCCTTCTGATTAACCTACCGTCACATAGCTTCTACATTAACTCAGATAAATACTCAGACCAGTGTTGACCTGAAAGTGTGAACTTCCTCCCCCCCCTCCTCCTCCTCCTCCTCCTCCTCCTCTGCTCCCCCACCTCCCCCACCTCCCCCCTCCCAGCCCAGCTGGACTCCCTGCGTTTTGTCCGCCCGGTGTCGCCTTCCCTGAGGAGCGTCCTGCCTGCCGGCGTCCCAGTGGAGGAGGAGGAGGAGGCGGAGGAGGAGGAGGAGGAGGAGGAGGGTGATGTATATTTGATGAGCGGGTGCTGGGGACCCTCTGCAGGGCCGCGGCTCCAGCAGGACAATGGGCCTCGCTCAGGTTTCCTGCTGGCCGTCACCGACACGGCTGCTCTTTTTTCATGGTGCAGGTGAGTCAGGGCTGGAGTTTCAGGCCGAGCCGAGCGAGAGGCCGAGTTACAGAGCCAGCGTGACAGCAGCCCTGAACTGTCAGGGAAACCTAGACCCAGGCGGAGACCTTCCCTCAGCCTGATAGGCTGTCACCTGGAGGAGGACAGAAAGGCTGGTGACGAAGAAAGGACAATTTTGCAGTCTTTTCACAATGATCTTATTGCATGATGTGACTTACAAGTGTCAATATAAAACCATTTCATGCATAAGATCGACTTTGAACTTCAAGTGTCCTCATGGAAACACCTGTTTGTTATTTACTGAGGATCTGCTCATCTCCATAATCCCTGACAAAAAAGTTCTACTTTTGTTAATATTTCTTTAAGCTTCTCTTTGTCTCATACCTTTGTTCTTTTATCTCTCTCCCTTAACTTCGGTTAAATTGTTTTCATTGCATGGCTTTCAACTCTCATAATTACCTGTTTTGTTGAAACGCTTCAAGTGACTTGGAGTGGTCGACAAATTGAAAAGAGGAACAAACCTGCAACTAAGGCTTTACAAGGCTCTTGCACAACCAACACAGCAGCTGTTGTTAAAAGAGAACGGTTGAAAAGTAAATTTTTCCATTTCATTATAAATAATCAGAGAATTTATTTGTAGTCCTCAGTGTAAAGGCTGTGCAGTTCACAAACAATTTGCACCTTTGACAGAATAAAACCAACCTGAACCTCACTTACATATCCTCCTGAAGGTAAATAAAGGTCAACATTTGAACTGTTATTTCACTGTTGATAATGATGAAGACATTATAGTATGTGATTTGTTGGACTCTGGCTCTTCCTGTTGTTTCTGTGATCTCAGGGGTTTGCAGGTCTTAAATGGACCAGGTCTCAACACGGTTGTGAACTGGCCTTTTACACTGACTCCCTAAACACAGTGAGAAGGAAGAATCCAACTGTCCAAACTAGAAATTAGACAGTTATCAAGTGCCACCAAATCAAAGTAAATCATGCTAATAATAACCTCAAATCAATAGATTTACTGTGGCGTAAAATGATTCATTGACATTTCCCCAATATCTATCTATTTTTTTAGTCTATTCTTTTTAATTGCTGTTAAATTGAATTGTTTTTTCAGTATTTAATATTAATCATTGTTAATTTTCCAATCCTGATACTATTTTATCATGCTGTATATTGTATACATTCTGTATTATTACTATTACTAATAATAATAATCATTACCACAGGCACATGATCACACACAGACAGAGGTCACCTGGGGACCCTCCACCCTCTCACACCACCCCCATCCCAAATCTATAGACGATTATCGGGATAATTATTCTGAGTCTCTTGTCTGCTCTGCCGGAAATCCTCCTGTTTGATTGACAGGCCACCGCCCCCCTGACCCTTCTGTAAATATTTCATCGTCTGCTGTTTGTGCTCTTTAGTTCCCGTTCTGGCCTGTTTATTCTTTAATTGAGAGAAGTGTGTGTGTGTGTGTGTGTGTGTGTGTGTGTGTGTGTGTGTGAGGGATGGAGGGTGGGGGGGTCCTTAATACAGCCACAAAGTAAATGAAGCATGATTAATTAATGTATTAATTGCCAAGAAAGTGAACGGGGTTCAGGCGGAGGAATCCCTGACATTAATTAATAATTGGAGCTGAATCTCTCTCTCTCTCTCTCCCTCTCTCTCTCCCTCTCTCTCTCCCAGTGTGTGTGTGTGTGTGTGTGTGTGTGTGTTTGCTTTGATTCCAGGGGTTTGTCATTCATCACATCACAGAGAAGAAGAGAATCGAGTAATCAATTAATCAGTCCAGATCAGTTTTGGATCAGTCACAAGCTCGTATCAATGTGTGTTTAATGCAGGATGAGACTCAGGATGAGTGAAGAGTGTGTGCTCAGACAAATCTCTCCACTCATCATTTGTAGAGGAACCTCTGTGACACTCTAAAAGATGTTTTTTAAGTCATGTATTAAAAAGGCCATCCATTCATCATGTAACACTCTGTGCACATATTAATAGTGTTCAAGTAATTGTTTGTTGCACTGATGACTTGACTCCTCTCTCTCTCTCTCTCTCTCTCTCTCTCTCTCTCTATCTATCTATCTATCTATCATCTATCTATCTCTGCAGTTATTATTATGAAATATTTTCTTAAAAGCTCAATAACATTAATTAAATAACGAAATTAATGGTTTGAAATTAGCAAAGCAGCTTTGCATCTGAAGGCCAAGTTCAATTGTGTTTGTAATTGTAAATAACTGCAATCAGTAATGGACAAAGGTTTAGATTGTTGTATTTTTCTCTAAATAATATGTTGTGTTTATCTCTTTATTTTATTATTTTTGGGTCCCACAGTTTGGGGCGTGTGCAGGTGTCACGTCCACCTATTTCGACGTGTTGTCTTTTTACAGTGCACCCACGCAGCATCCTCGCTTCCTCTGCTAGTGGGCGTGGCCTCGGCCCCTCAGCTTCCTGCTGATTGGTCGAGACGTCCATGGGGCGGGACCGCAGCTCCTCCAATAGGGAGGAGCCTGCTCTAATATAGGAGCTGGATGCAGGGGAGCATCTCTATTATAGGAGTGATTGAGGAGGCGCTCAGGAGGAGCCAGGAGAGCCGCAGGAGCGCAGGACTTCCCTCTGCTTCTTCTTATTCTTCTTCTGCTGCTTTTTTTTTCATTTTCTGGCTTTTTTTTTACCCGACTCTACCTGCGACCAGCCCTCCCCAGATTGCGCACGACTCTCGCCCCCTCCCCGGTTGTCTGTGCTCTTTTTCTTGCCCGACGTGTTTCCACTGAGAAAACAACCAAAACGGAGCCAAACGAGGACGACGGACAACGACCCTCCCTCACTTCTGCAATCATGATGTCGATGAACAGCAAACAGCCTTTCAGCATGCACCCCATCCTGCATGAGCCCAAATACACGCCCCTGCACTCCAGCTCCGAGGCCATCCGCCGGGCCTGCCTGCCCACCCCCTCGGTGAGTCCCAAGCTGCAAATACTAGAGGAGATTTATCCAGATAACTGGGGAAAAGAAGGACAGAAACTAAGAAACAAAAATGCACCTTTCACTACTTGAGTCTATCTAAAAACTTCTGCTTCTTCAAAGACACAAACTCTGACTCAAAATGATAGTTCATTTCATAATTCATTTTCCTTCTTTTCATAGCCGAAATTCTATAAACTGACTACTTGGGTGGGGAAACTTTTCCAATTACCAACGAGAAAAAGGAGCGAGAAATGCGCAAAAGGTCTTTTTGGCACCGTTTTAAGACTGGATCCTCCTCCTAAAATAAAGATAAAAAGAAAAAAAACATATAAAATACAGCCTTGAAAAATACATTTGAGACAATCGAGACGTGGAAATAAGAGAGGATGGGTAAATTTGTGATGACTTGAGTCAAATAACTTTTCCAATTATCGACGAGAAAAAGGAGCAAGACTGCATGTGTCAAAGTCTCTGGCACCGAAATGAAACCCGGTCCCGAAACAATAACTGAGAAGATATATTAAATAGAGACTTCAGCAAAATGTTTGAGACAAATCCAGACGTGAGTATCATAGAGTCGGCACATTTTAGTCACTGCTAGTCAAATACTTACAATAATGGACGGGGAAGTGAGTAAGAAATACAAATCGAAAGAACATAGAATAAATCTAAATTAATACAAATATACGAATAAATGTAGACTTTGATAAAATCTTTGAGACTCTCGCGAGGCCATGGTCAAATCTTTCATTTAGGTTAAAACTATCTTTTCCAACTATCCACGAGAAGGACGCACTAAAGTTGTTTGGACACTGCGAAGACAATGAACAAAAATAAAGTAAAAACATTATAATAGACTTGAACAAAACCACTGAGACAGTCCTGATGTGGATATATGAGGGGATGTGCATCGAGAGGAGCCAGCACGCCACGATCTTCAGTTTGTTGTTCCCTAAATGAGAGAAGCACTCTTATTTAGAACGATGGGAACAATGAAAAGTCTACTATTTAATCTGAAAACATTCGTTTCTAAGTCTGAATCGAAAGGAGACAAACCACGAGTCCAGGCTGCGTGTGTGGACGTGTTTTGGGAGTTTTAATTCGCCTCTGACTCCTCTGATGCAGGTCTCCCTCGTAAACGAGATCTTTGATCTCAACCTGGTAAATAAAAGCTAAAGAGAAAAACAAACAAACAAAACAAAAAGTGTCCAGATGAGGAGCAGCAGCAGAGAAAAGTGGTAGAGGATGAAAGATGGAGGGTGATCCTCTCCGCGCCTGTTATCTCATATTGTCCCATTCATATTCAAAACTCACAGCCGTCTCATTTCATTGTCCGCAGAAATTATTCAGGAGATCGTAAATATTAATTTTAGATGAATATCCATCCACGCTGACACACTTTCCAGGTCCAGACTGAGGCGGATCACACAGTCAGGCCAGAAAAAGGCAAAGTTCAGAGAGAGAAGCTCCAGCATACAGTATCAGCGTGTTTGCATCATAAAAGAGCACAGAAATGTCTTCAAAGGAAGACAAGTCAACATTAAAAGCTTCTGAGGTAGTAGATTGGTCGTAGAAATGATCGGGATTATTTCACATATTCGTTTCTCGTTTTAGAAATCATTTTAGCTCGATTCTACAGGAGATGAAATGTAATGTCGTGTGTTATTTTAAGCGGATTTAAACAGGAAAACACAGATCTCCGTCCCTCTGCTGCTGCCTCCTCTGATCTGGCTCAGGGTAGATGCTGCCCTCCTGCCACTCTGTGGTCATGTCTTTGGTCATTAGCTTTCATGTGTTTTTCTCCTGTGTGAGCAGCTCTGGAGTCCAACTTCAGCTGAATAAAACAAGTGTATTTTCTGCGCATTTAGGCAGATGTGGACACAAACACAGACAGATGCTCAGTGGTCCATAGTGACATGAATCCATGATTGTTTTTTTTTAACTCAATTTTAATTGTATGAAAGGCGGTTTAGGACATGCACAAGATGCACCTACCTACAGAAACTCAGTATTTAATTAATTATCAGATCTAATTAATTATCAGACTGAGTCCGAGGCGGTGCAGTGCGCTCCATGTTTCCTGTAGGAATCTCTTCAAAGTAAAAGCTGCATCCGAGTCATTTCAAATAACTTTATTTTTCTCCAAGGGCTCAATCCAAGGCACAGCACCAGGAGAATTAAATGAGAATAATATTGACATTTAATACACAAGGAGAAAATGAGCATGAGATGTGAATTCAGCATGTATTTTTTACAAGACCTTCAGGGGTGTGGAAACATCTGGAAATTAGATCAATAATCGGATCAGAGTTTACTCTGAAAATTATGAGGTTAAAGTCAGAATTAAATAGACTATTCACACTATTCTGATTTTGAACTTTTACTCTGAATTTCATCGGGAACAAATCTTAACTATTGAGTTTAGACCCAAAATTAATTCAAATTCATTTTCCCCTTGCCTTTATACTCAAATATACTCAGTATTTCAGTTTTTTTATTTTATTTTTATTCTGTGGGAGGTCCAAACACTTGCGCCCTCGTTCGAAATTCCTCTTTATTTAGCTTCTGAAGTTGGACTTTGTTTTATTTATAACAAAATAAAACAAATACAAATGCGTACGTTCACATCTTGCCAGTTTCCTCTTTTGTCTTATTTTGGGGAGCTGATGATGGCGGAGGTCCAGACCTCTGCGGAGCAGCTCAGGTCTCAGATGGAGATGTGCACACTCTCACACCTTCTTTTACCCCCCAGAATATCGTCTTTGAAAGGATCACGTCAATAAAACAATTAAATATATATAAAAACAAACATAAAATGCATACAGTTGCATGAGGCTTTGCGGAGTTTCTCGCCCTCTGTCCCAAATTTCCGATCTTAAATTCTCACGGGGTAGACAAAGGAACACGAAGTGCACACATAAATGGCCTGCAGATGCATGCAGCTGTGCAGCCCTCTCACCCTCTCCCCTTTCTGTGTCTGTGTGTGCAGCTGCAGGGCAACATCTTCGCAGGCTTCGATGAGACCCTGCTGCAGAGGGCCGAGGCTCTGGCCGCCGTGGACATCGTGGCTCAGAAGAGTCACCCGTTCAAACCAGACGCCACGTACCACACCATGACCACCATGACCAGCATGACGTGCACCCCCACGTCCTCTTCGGCGCACCTGCACCACCCCTCGGTGCTGAGCTCCCACCACCACCCCGGGCACCACCAGCCGGCGCAGGGCCTGGAGGGGGAACTGCTGGACCACCTCACCCCGGGCATCTCCCTGGGAGCCATGCCGGGCTCCGACGTCTGCTCCACGGCCTCTCACACCGCGCACGCCGCGCACATGTCGGCCATCAACCACATGCAGCACCACCACCACTCCCAGTCCATGAACATGCACCCACACGCACTGGGACCCCACGGGTCCCTGGGTGCAGGCAGCGCAGACGCGGAGCCGGACCCGCGGGAGCTGGAGTCCTTCGCCGAGCGGTTCAAGCAGAGGAGGATCAAGCTGGGGGTGACCCAGGCCGACGTGGGCGCAGCTCTGGCCAACCTGAAGATCCCCGGGGTGGGCTGCCTGAGCCAGAGCACCATCTGCAGGTTCGAGTCCCTCACGCTGTCCCACAACAACATGGTGGCGCTGAAGCCCATCCTGGAGGCCTGGCTGGAGGAGGCGGAGCGGGTGCAGAGGGAGAAGATGGCCAAGCCAGAGATCTTCAACGGGGGGGACAAGAAGAGGAAACGGACCTCCATCGCGGCGCCGGAGAAGCGCTCCCTGGAGGCGTACTTCGCCGTGCAGCCCAGACCCTCCTCCGAGAAGATCGCGGCCATCGCCGAGAAGCTGGACCTGAAAAAGAACGTGGTCCGGGTTTGGTTTTGCAACCAGAGGCAAAAGCAGAAACGGATGAAGTTTTCTGCCACGCACTAAAAACGAGCACACAGAGCCGCGGGTCTGAGCCCCCGTGTGCACATCAGACTAATCAGAGACAGACCTGCGCTGCTGGAGCTGGAGCTGCTGCAGATGTTGCTGCAGATGTTGCTGCATCTGCTGCGGCTGCGCACTGACGGAGAAACCTGGGTACACCGCTGCATCCTCCTGCACACCTCCTCCTCTCAGTCTGTTACTGACCACCGAATAACCTGCACCTCCTGAGTGTGTGTGTGTGTGTGTGTGTGTGTGTGTGTGTGTGTGTGTTTGTGTGTAGCTGCACCACAGTGTTGCGCAGCTGAAGTTCTGGGCACCTGCGCCCAGTATCAACCAGTATAGACCAGTATAAAACTCTAACAAGTCATCTTACGACTCAACTACTCAAGTCGATGCGGTATTTCATCCACACACACACACACACACACCTAGGGACAACTTCCAGTCGGCCCTAAACCTGTATGTTTTTGGACTGTGAGAGCAAACCGGAGTTAATTTGTTATTTATTTATTGAAGACAAATCTCACCTCCTGCTCCCAGATCATCGGGTCTGACAGAGCATCCGTCCACAGTGTTGCAGATCAGGGCTTTGACGTCTGAAGTGTCCGGAAACTCAAATTCAGCAAAACAAAACAAAACAAAACAATATGGTTTTTATTTATTTCGTTATTTCGTTCAATGTGTGTGGCAGCAACTGGATCCAGCGGTGTACCTTGTGGTTTTTCCAGTGGAGACTGGGACTGGGACTGGGAGAGACACTGAGACCTGAATCCACCCCCCCCACCACCCACGACCCCAAAGACTATAGAGGGAGAGGGAGGACGGGGGGTGAGGTGACCCGCAGCTCCCTCCCACATTCATTCTTATGGCAATTATTGTACAAAAAAAGAAAAGAAAATGAAGCATAATAATGACGGGGAATGGAAGATGTTCTCCTCCTTTAGTCGGAATAGCTTTTTTATATTTATCAGTGTACATACTTGTGAATATGTTGCACCTCCGTGTGTGGAAAAGCCCATTGAAACGTATTGACATTTCGCTGTCTTTTCTCCCAGGTGTTTGTTTCTGTAAAAGGGGGGTGGGGTGTGGGTGGGGGGGTGGGATGGGTGCGGGGGGGGGGGGGCAGATCGGACAAAACGAGTAGAGAAAAAAACAGTGGAGTTAAGAAAAAAAAGAAATGAGGCACAACAAAACTACTGTAATCCATTGCATGGTTTACTCGTGTCAGGAGGGGTGGGGGGGCTCCAAAAATAAGACCCCCCCCTCCCCTCCCTCCCCTCAAGAGGATGCATTGCAATAAGAAGAACCACACACACACACACACACACAGGCACGGGCACACACACACACACATTCACACGGTATAGCTGTGTGGCTACCTCATTATGCAAGTGTTGGCACGATCATGGTGGTTTTAAAACACACACACACACACACACGCTAAAAAAGTCGACGAGTAGGATCATTTATTTGGTTTTGATTTTTTAATGTGTTTGTTTTTTTCCCTCCTTGTGTTCCTCTTGACACCGGGTTGATGGTGAATTAGGCCTAGAAAACTCACTGATGTGTAAACTGTTGTATGTTCACTGCAATGATGCTTTGACAATCAAATTATTATTATTATTATTATTATTATTATTATTATTATTATTATTATTATTATTATTATTATCACTGACACCTTTGCGGAGCGCACTTTGTAGATATTCTGACGGGACATAATCGGCCTTGTTTTTATTTATACGTGTTTTTCCATTTGTTTTATTTTTTGTTGGTTTTAAAATCACTTAAAATACGTTTTTTTTGCTTTATTTTGCCCTTATTTATTGAAACTTAAGTTATTTTTGGAAGGAAGGAAGAAAAGAAAAAAAATACATATTTCATTTGTGAAAGTGTGCTTTAAATGTGTCTGTGTAAAGCGACAGAAGCTGAAATAAACCGTGCACGTTTTACTTCAACCTCTGACAGACTTTCATTGGGGGAAAAATGAAAAAATATACTTTTTTTCAGTTTAATCGAACATTTTGGTGTTTAATCGGTTCAGACATACTTGAAAAGGGTGTCTGAAGCGATCAGGTTGTGTTTGTGCCGATAGAGGTGCAACATGAGCCTCGGTGCAGGTTTGGACGCATTTTTTTTTTTGCGCCTTTTACGCACGGATGCGGAGGCAGCTGCTGCCCTGAAACAGGAGAAGGCTGGAGGTGAAGGGGGCTCCGTCTGAAAGCTGCTTCCCACCGCTGATGAATAGGATCTGATACTTGAGTGACTCTAATATTGATCAGCTGTGCTGGATGAAGAGCTGCTGCACGGCTCTATCGCTGCTTCTAGCTCCATCAAACCAGAGAGAGAGAGAGAGAGAGAGAGAGAGAGAGAGAGAGAGAGGTGGAGCCTCTGGAGATAGACGGAGACGAGTTTTTTTTTGCAATAAATGTGTTTTCAAAGTTTCATTTCAGGCGACTCAAAGCCTGATGATAATTCAGTTGAACTCAGCTTGATGTAAAGTGCAATTTCATAACTTTTATTTAAATACACTTTACATTTACATCTGGTCCCCACTAAACTCTATATTTAACAAAAATAAAACAAACAAAACCTTCTCAATTAGAATGAAGATATCTTTTATGTACAGAGCGTCGGCACCTTGCTTTTTTTTTATTTGACCAGATATGAGAAATAGAAAATCACCATAATTTTCTTAGAGACAGTAGAATGTGTATAGGGACATAAACCTGAAGGGAAGGCCTCAGTGAAAATTAGATATGTTGATATTAGATATATCTGTACATCTATAGGAAAAATAAAGAATAAAACTCCTGCATTTAAATGAACTTAAACATCTCCACATCTTTGATATTCCCGTCTTAACACATACCGTACAACAGAGGCGTGTTCAGATGTGTTTTTGGTCTCTGAGAAACCTTCATCATATCCAGGATAAAAGTGTCGCTCTGCAGCTGTGAGAGCATGAACGTGTCACCTCACTTCACATCAGCTCCACTCATTCATTCATTCATTTATTAGCTCTCAGCCTCTCACTCAGACTAATGCCACGTTCCTGCTGCTTGCTCTCACTTATCCAGCGCTCGACTCTCCTGCCAAAATACACTTTATACATGGATCCATGCAGTATTCATGCTTTTACCATCATCATCCTGGAAGTACAAGACTCTGAAGCACACCTGTTTATGGGCATGAATATAATTCCAACACTGAGGGAAAAATCTGTACAAACTAAATAGAAATCAACTGAACTGGACATGCATAGGAAATCGTTGCATGGTGGAGAGACCAGTTTGGAAAATCACTCCACATAATCATCGTTATAAAAACTCTTCTGTCTGCTGTAAAGAAAACAGTCTGCAGTGTCAGTGGGGCTCAGGCTCAGCAGGTGGTTTTAGCCCGTAAACTCGTTATTAATGAATAATAAATATTGGCTGTTATGATACTATTGATTTCTCAGCTGTTTGTTAAGAAGGTTGGCCTCTTCTTTCCTCTGTTGAGCAGCAGCTCGGGATCCCCTCAGATCCCCTCAACACAGACGTAGAAAGTGACAGAGTCAGACGATGGAGAGAAGACAGGATCAGCATCTCTTTATTACTCTCTATGTGGCAGCTTCAGAGCTGGGACATAGAGAGAGGCTCAGTCTCACAGTTCCAGATCTTAGAAACATGAAGAAACATCTAAAAGACCTGCACAAGTAGAGCCAGCATCAGAGCTCGTCACTGCTATCAGATAATGTGAGAAAACTGGTCTAGGGAGATTTTTTTTATAAACCTCAAGATTTTATAAAACGTATATTACAGAACAGGCAACAAACTACAATAAGTGACTTTTTCCCCAAAGTAAAATAAAAAAATATTCATGAAGACATAGAAAATGCTACTACAGTAATTTAATGCAAAAATATATTAAGTTTGATAAGTACTAAATGTCTGACTAGTTCCACTTTAGTGATGTTTCACTCTTAAATTTAAAGTTGACATTCTGTATCGTGCATCTGTCAATATTTACTAATACATTTTCTTATTGCCTACCAGACAGTGGCTGGCATGTTGGTCTATAACAAAGAATGTAGTACACGGCTTCATCAAAGTTTAATTGTCCAGCGGCTCTGCAGTTGAAGCCTATAAATTATATATATTTGACCGTGTAATCAATGTGAACAGTGGATCGAGCGTTCCCAGACACAGAGTGACAGGATGCAAATCACACACCGGGCAGAAATGTAAGAACACCTTTGAAAATCACTTCAATATTCCTAATAATGATAATAATAAAAGAACAGGTGTTTTCTGTTTTATGTATCCATGCTAATACTGAATTCTTCTCATCACAACATCAGCGCCTTGTAGGAGCTGTTCATCCTCAGGTGATTTTATCCACAGCTGACAGACATTTCCAGGACGATGAAGCTTTTAGACAAAATCCCTAAACACAAGTGGCAGTGTGAGTCCGAGTTTATTCAGCAGGTCTTTGATGTTGCTGAAAGCGTCTCTGGACCAACCTGGGTGGTGGTTTCCAGCAGAAGGCGGGACGCTCGCTGTGATTCGGAGGAAATCTGTGGAGCTGTTTCAGCGGCCGAGGCCTCGGCAGGCCAGGCGGGCTGCACTGCACCTGCACCGTCCAAAATAGTCGCTTTAATTATTAAAAAGTCTTATAAAAAACAAACCCCTCCGTGTTTTCCCTCCATTGGCTATGGCGTTTCATGTGATCTGTCCTCCTCCACCTCCTCCTCCTCCTCCTCCTCCTCCTCCTCCTCCTGACTCCATCCAGGATAGTGGCTGCTGTTGCTGTCGTGGCTGAACGGACTTAAAGAGCGTGTTCCCGGGGCAGCCGTAGTTAATTGTTGGACTTAAATAATTAAGAAACAGGAGGCCTCGTTCTCCTCGGCTGAGTTTGTTCTGTGTCAGATCCAAACAAGAACAGATCACAGAGCAGAGCAGCGCCAGGCACGTTCTCAGCCGGAGCATCTTCCCAGACCTTAGCCATCCAGCAGGTCAAAGCCAGGTGTTAATCTGGAGGAAACTCTGAGCGTGTTTGTTTCTTCATGTTCATATGCAATCACACAATCAGTGAACTGAGGCTGAACCTGGTGATTTAAAGACAGAGATGTCCACTCCCTAACTAAAGGTCAAAGGGCACCACCCTAATTAGTCGAAAGTCTTGACACATTCTTAACTTCTGGTAACTGGTTACTAAAAAAAGTTTCTGGGTGATTCTGAACATGCTTTTGCAGTGACTGTAGTGATACCACAAAATATATGTAGCCACAGCGTAGCTCGTCTGATCGCCTCTGGAAGTCTGGGAGGTCTCCTGGTGGCTGGGGACATCTGGAGTCTGATCTCCAAAACCAAAACTCTTTCAGTCAGTAACTGTTTGGGAAAACCTTACTTGACTACTATGATTGTTAACTTCTGGTTAAGAACGTAACCAGGGCCTTCTCTCAGGCCTGTGGCTGGTCGACCATCTCAGCATCTAGAGCAGGAAATAACGCATTTAGCATTTCACCAAATTATATGGCATGGCGTGGCATCATATTATATCATTATATATCATTATATATATTGTATCATACTGTATTGTGTCATATCTCACTGTACCATATTGTATCATATCAAATTCTATACTATCGTATTGGATCATATCAAATCATATTATAATATCATATAAATCATACTGCACCACCCACATCTCACCCACATGCATTGACTCCTTCCTGTGGTATATTCATAGGTGATTTCTTTAAACTCAGGTTCTAGAAGTGTTAAGCAGCCTTACTCCATAAGGCCAGTTTGGAGTCCTGCTTAAAGCAGCTGTTTGACCTTCCCAACCTTATATGTGAGACCTCCTCCATGTAAATTCAGGTGCAGGATAGAAAATCATGTTTGCTGCATGTTATGTACATGGTAAAGCGTGTTAGTGGTAGACGAACAGGTTTTGTAGGAGACGGAGCAGGTTGAGGAGGTTTTCTCTTTCATTCTGCAGCTGTTCAACACATCGTTTCTGATGCGTTTTCATTCCTATTGGTCTCTTGTTGTTTGCTGATTCCCCACCGGTGGTCTGGAGCAGGCAGCAGAACTTCATTTGGACAAATAGATGAGATCTACCTCGTATTTTTCACTCCGCTACGCGAGCACAGGGTGCATTTGCACAAAAACAATCTTCCCGGGTTCGGATACAGAAATAGAGAGTTTTAAGGTAAAAAAAAAATAAGAGAGAGAGAAGAAACAGGCCTCGATGCAGCACTGCAGACTCTCTACCATCCCTGGTGCTCAAAACCATTCTGCTTTAGAAAAACATGCAACTCAGGCTCATTCGGCACCAGGGGAAGATAGAAACATCAAGTCGACTGGAAAGTGGTCTCCTCAGTTTTCGGTCCCTCTTGGTGTAGAACCTCCGCCTTGTGATAGCACATGATTCGTGCTCAGAAGGGACCGGGAATCTATACGAATGAGCCGTAGATGCTGTTAATTCCACTCTCTTTCAGATTACTCCATCCACTCCTCTCCGGCTTGTGTTTTCCATGAAGCAAGGAAGCGCATTTTCATAAATAGACCTTGGCCGAGCGCTGCGGCGATGAAATTTTAATGAAGCTCCAAGTCTTGAGTGCAGCGTTGGGGCCTTGGAGAATCAACCCTCTGTTACATTACTATGGCTTTCTCTCGCTCTCTCCCTCCCTCCCTCCCTCTCTCTCTCACTCACACACACACACACACACACACAAATGCAAACATAACCCCCCCCCCCTCCACACACACACACACACACATAGACTTGCAGCTCGGTTGCAGTGGTGCATGGGGCAGCCGGCTGCATATTGACAGCGTGGCTGGAACGGGACCAGACTGAGGGGAGGGTGTGGTGTGTGTGTGTGTGTGTGTGTGCGTGTAGAGGGGATTAAGAAAAAGGAGATGTGTGTGTGTGTGTGTGTGTATGAGAGGGGTGGGGGCAGTGGGGGTCTAATTTGTGTGGGTTTCTTTTGAGCAGTTATTATTTATTGTATCTTGAGGGGTATCGACCCCTGTTAGTGCTCCGTTATGGAGATGAAAACCAAGTTCACGCTGGCAGCCACACACACACACACACACACACACACACACACACACACACACACACACACACACACACACACACAAGCTGCCGACACACAGTGGAAGTGTTCAATTCTGCAGATGCAATATTTATCAGCGACTTTCGTAGATAAATCCTGTGTTTCAGCCATCTGACGGGGTTCCATTTTTGGAGTTTCATTTTTTTTGGGTGGGGGGGGTAACACACATACACTTACATAGCTAGATACACACACACACACACATGCACACCTCAGTGCAAGTCATCGTGTATTCAATGAAAAGTGATCACACTGTTGAATTTTAGGCTACAAATATAACCTAACCAAAAAAAAAAAAAAATAGAAATAACTGTACACAAACCTCTTCACCCTTCCTGCAGGAGATGTGTGTGTGTGTGTGTGTGTGTGTGCGGGATTGAAGGGGTGGTGGGGGTCAAGGGTCAGACTGACATAAAGCAGGTGTGGAGCTGGTGTGATGCTGCAGAGGAAAAGAGGTCAGGTTATTTTATTTGTAGCCTCAGCTCGATATGTTTTGCAGTGAGTTAACATACAGTGAGATCGGATGACATCAGGCAATAATAATCAGAATTAAGAAAAGGATTAAACACAAAAAAGTGCTCAGTGATTTGATGAATAAAATAAATAATGAGTGACTATAAAGAATGAGTAATAACGATCCTCCAGATTATGTACATGTGTCAAACAAGAAAAAGAAAATCATAAATAATTATAATAATAAAAATGATGACAATAAAATGATCTTCGGGAGGGACTGGGTTAATTATGGATGAGGGAGGTGTGTGTGTGTGTGTGTGTGTGTGAAGGTGAGGGTGAGGCAGCGCATCGTATGCATATGAGGCGGTAATTAAAACACGGCGGCCGTAATTAGGAACATTGTATAACTAATCAGGCCTAATGAGCTCCGGGGGCGGGCAGGGCGCTGATCAAACGGCCGGGTTATGAGGCCTAATGGGCGGGGAGCGGGATGACAGTCCCACGGTGCGGCTCCGCACCAGCATCATCTCTTTATTACGGAGACAATAATTAGAGAGAGAGAGAGGAGAACCGGGATGTCCAGGAAAAAAAGGGAGAGATAAGGGAAATTATTTTTCATGCTCAGTTACTACTATTAATATTGTAGTTATATAGGTGTTAGTGTGTGTGTGTGTGCGCATGTGTGTGTGGATTGGTGATGTATGCAAAATCCGTTAAAGGATCCACTGGAATGAATTCCAGACGCGATGAAAAATGCAATGGCATGAATTATGAACACCACAACAATATCGTAGCTGCCATATCAATATTTACACTACAGGAGTCCCAGATGTTGGGAAACCCTCCTTTAGTCTGCAGGAGAGAGAGGAAATTATGTGATGGGGGGGGTTATACTGTAGTAAAACTGTAAAAACAGGAGGCCTTTTTACGAATTAATAAATAATAATCACCATAAAAGAACCTGGATTGAAACACAACAATGGCTAATCCGTGCTGCTGCGTATTGATCCGCTGTCGCCGATGACACCTGATATTGAGGAAACTCAAATTTCGCTTTTTACGTCCATTTCCGTCTGTTTGTCTCGAGCCTTGACGTAAAATTTGCCGTTTCAATTCTTATCAATAATGTAGCGCGGGCCCGACATTAAAATATTCATCTGGCGTTTACACACACATTCACAGTGTATCAGTGGTGTGTGAAGTTACCATGACTCGTAGTCTACGTTAACCCTTCAAAGATACCGACTGCTCTCGAGCCCCCCCACCACCTGTAGCCTCACCTGTGCTCACGCGCACGTCCTTAAGCGGCGGGTAATAAATAGGCGCACGCGCTGGCTGGAACGAGCTGTGTTTGTGTGTGTGTGAGAGAGAGAGAGAGAGAGAGAGAAAGAAAGAAAGAAAGAAAGAAAGAAGAAAGAGAGAAGATTCAAAATGTGAGTAATATTATTATTGTGTGTGTGTGTGTGTGTGTGAGTGTGTGTGTGTGTGTGTGTGTGTGTGTGTGTGTGTGGCCTGCTGGGCCGTAAGCACTGCTCTGTGTTGGGTGTATTTTTGAACTTCTACTCGGATGAAATCAGATAAATTTGATCTGCTACGGGTGATTCAATCGAACATGAATTAATAGGAGAATGTATTAATTTTACAAAAGCAATGAAAAAAATAGATACGTTTACTTAAGATGAAAATTGTTACTGTTTATTATCATTGTTATTATTATTATTGATGTGAATTAATTCCTCTCAAACATGTAATATTTCAGCCAAATATCTTTCTCTTTTCTTCTTCCCGGTCACGCGCACAGCAAGCGTGCACTCGGCTCGCATTATTTATGAATCATCCTCCGTCAGAGGAATCAGCTGATCATCGATACTACAGGAAATCAGCGTCAGAGGCCGGATGTTAATGGCGGAGCCTGGGGGCCTGCGGACCACGTGGACGAGGTACTGATGCGTAGGATTTCATCTTTGCCTCTAGATTTAATAAGTAATGTAGACTAACAATATTTTAGACACGCGCACAGCCCCCCCCCCCCCCCCCCCCCCAACACACACACACACACACACACACATTCAAGGAGGTCTAGATCCTCAAAGATCTTTCACCTTTATCCCATTCAGTGAAGAAAGCTGAAGAAACTG
Source organism: Karalla daura (assembly GCA_029224185.1). Classification (NCBI taxonomy): domain Eukaryota; kingdom Metazoa; phylum Chordata; class Actinopteri; order Chaetodontiformes; family Leiognathidae; genus Karalla; species Karalla daura. Next base: position 20,013,846 of record CM055204.1, on the reverse strand, counting down.
CATTCTAGAAAAAGCATTCTGGATGAAGGTAAAGCCTGGTTAAGAATCTACAGTGAGTCCACGTACCACCACTCTTTGGATGTGTTTGTATGTGTGTGTGTTTTATTGAATCTAAAAAAAACACACACACAAAAAAACAGGTTTCTTCATGCTTCTTCATGGACGAAGGTGAAAAGCCTTTGAGGATCTATTCCAGTTCCCAGGACTCTACACCTCCTTGGATTACGATCACCTGGATGAATGAGAATCTGCACAGACACATTTTCTCTCCAGTGCTGCTCACGCCATGTGTTGGGTAGATGAATTTAATAAAGGTGGGGCTTCTCTTTCTCTCGCGCACACTACCTGCTGGGGTTTCCGAAAAACCATCCGGCAGAACCAATCCCACACGCTATTTTGAGAAGCAACTGGAAGAAACAGGAAATAAATACCAACTTCCACTTAATTCAGAGGAATATGTTCAAAGAGACGCACTGCTACGGGCTTCTCTAATCATGTCTCATCAATAATGCATTTTAAAACTGACAGGATGCCCGAAACGTAGGGCGGCTACAACATGAAGCCCCGCTCCTCGGACGGACACCGGCTAAACTTCAGCGTTTAGTTACGGTACAATTTTAATGAAATTAAATTTATTGACGGCGCAGCGCAGAGTTCTGGTTTCAGCTCAATGAAAGCCCAGATGCTGCAAAATGGATTTGAGCCCATATCGCTGCAGCATATTAAATCACTACACCGTTTCCTTTCTAACCCAGCGTGCTGTAATCTGGATTATGGTGTCAGACGATCCTGGTGGGGGAGGAGTGACAAACGACAGAGAGTCACAACGAATATGTTGTCATTAATGACACAAAACGAATGAGTAAAATGAATCTGATCTCTTCACCTTGAGTGCATTACACAGCAGTATTGACAGACGGAGGTACAGTGTGCACACGTTATAGTACGTTCATTAACTCTTGATAATGACATGCAGGGCGGGCATCATTTGAAATGCAGGACTCCTTGTAAATACAATTATTTAGTCATTAAGTGTGGAAAACATGAATTTATTTTCTCAGACTCTTGTTGGTGAACGGTTTAATCCATCCTCAGCGCTGCAGGCTAACGCTGGACGTAAAGCACATAAACACCATGCACCAATACACTGATAAGGGAAAAAAAAAAAAAAGTGAAGTAGGCTGGATGAAAAACCCAGAATTGGGCTGCTGGGCCACTTTGATTAAGAGGCAAACTCATCTTCCCAGAAGTCCCTTTCAAATGCAACAAACTGAAAGAAACAAACTGACAGAGAAACCAATAATTGGTGTGTGTGTGTGTGTGTGTGTGTGTGGAGGCTGGTTGTGTGTACAGTTGGTTGGGGCTTGTGTTTGGGGATTCGCTCCTTGTGGACTGAGTTGCTTTATTTCTCTGCCCTATATATCTGTCCGCCTTCACTCCCTCTCTCTCTGCTCTGGAGGCTGCTGCTGCTGCTGCTGCTGCTGAAGGGATGTATGAAGAGCTACTTTCTTGTCTAGGCGATGAATAATGCAGGGCTCGGAGGCCAGCAAGTTTCCAGTTAAATACCAATTTGCTTAACCAGTGTTTCCAGCCTCTGCCAGCTCCACTCAGTATAGCAGGGAGCCGCACCGGCCTTTAGTAATTAAAGAAAAGATCTATATCCGGAGGAGCGGGGCGAGGCGGCTGCGCCTTGCATGTGGCCAGCCAGGGGTCGCGGCCTCTGTCAGGTCGGAGCTTTTGATTCTTACTTATGAAGCTCCAGATTTACAGAGGCAGGAATCATCAGGAGGTAGGTGGTGGACACGGCAGGGATGGGATGTAAATTTCTTAAAGACTTTGTGGACTTGTGGACTGTTTTTCCAAAAGATCCATCTGTCCATCCCACAATGTGGTCAGGTGTTTACCAATGTTTTGTTGGCTCTCCTGCAACTGGATTTTATCTCAGATTTTGTCAGATTTAGAACAAAATGATTAATGGTTTGGTTTTGTATACATTTACATCCTGTTTAGATCCATAGGTGCTGGAGTCTTTGCAGATAAAACAATCATTGGAACTGTAAAGGGAACATGGTGGATTTCTGTATCTGATTCCAGCAGCCTCTCAGAGAGTTGTTGCAGAAGCATAGAGCGATGTTTTAGTTCCACATAATCTCTATGGGATGAGGGTCAGGGGCACCTTAAATTCCACACATATGTCTCCAATGGTCACTTTGCATCTTACAGTCCAGCCACAGTTTAGTGGTTATGCACCTGAAGCTGTTTAGTACCATCCAGACTTGTGTATTTCAGCTGTTTTGCTGCCTGTTTGCAGACGAGCGAGACGGTCGCCTTCGCCGCTCGCTCTCGCACCACTGCCTCACCCCCACCGATCAATACTCTCCCTCCCACAGAGATCAGGGATCAGAGGAGTTACTGCAACCCCAGCGCTCCCTGTGATCCGTTTCTGTTGTTTAATCAAAACAAGAATCTGGATTCCAACTCCCACTTTGTGAAGTGTAATCAAACATGGAAAAAGACACAGCTTTTAAAGTCCGAACACGGAAATTCACTTAAAATCTTTTTACAACTTTAACGCAACAGCTCGCCTCCCTAACAACACAACCGTGAAGGTGACATGTGGCTAGCTTGGCCTGTCTTCTGTTTCCTGTAGAGTCCATGTCCAATCACAGAGCTGTCATTGATGTTGTGATTGGGGCTTTTATTGAGTCAATTTGTCTTTTTCCTTCATGTAATTTGCATCAAACAAATGGACTAAATGAAACTTAGAATTTATATTTCATGATATGAAATTCTGCTCTTTCCGTGTAATCTATCCTCATGTGACTCTGCATGTGGATCAAACTGGTGCCGTAGCTGGGGGTATGTTGAGGTCGACCCCCCCCCCCCCCCCCCCCCCCCCCCACACACACACACACACACACACACCCCCACCCCCACCACGCCACCACCCCCACCCATGGCTTCAGCTTCACAAACAAGCAGCAGGAGCCTGAACGTTAGGTTGGACGTCAAGTGGAGTCCTGGGCAGCTCCGCTTCCTTCCGGATGGAGGATTAGAGCGAGAACAGGGCTCCATACGGCGCGTAATGACCGGCTGTGGCCTCAGTCGTCCTGCCTACCCCCGCACCACCTCCTCCACCTCCACCTCCGCCTCCACCTCCACCTCCCCTCCCTGCTCTGTAATCAGCTCACCGAGGCGGGATGCAGAACAGCATCAGTCCTCCTCCCCACCACCAGCCCTGAAAAAGTAAACACCGCCTCTCCCTCGCCAATTGTTATTCATAGAGCGGATAAATATTTAATTCCATCTAAGGATACCTTTTGTTAACAGAATTACCCAACAAACCTCGCAGCCTATAAATCCCACAATGAATTCAGATTCTGTTCCTTCTCTACCCGCGCACTGGTTTGGTCCTTGTGCTGCGGTGGTGAGCACCAGTGAGTCGGTGGAGGAGCCGTGCGAGGAAGATGAGATTGAGGGAAGGAGAAAACAAGGGGAGAGAAAGTATGAGATAGAGGACAAAGAAGGCAAAGTGATCAAAGTTGTGTTGGCAGTTTGGAAGTCGGTGGTTGAAGAGTTGCAGTAGGACTTTGTGTGACTTCCGACTGTTGGATTCTTCAAATGATTGACTGCTACTGCCACTTGGACAGGCACACTTGGACGAGCGCTTGGACAAACTCATTGTAGTTTCCATATGGTGGAATGAGCTATCCAGCACCATCAGGGCAGGGGTGTCCTCCTCCATCCTCAAGAAGCCCTTTAAAATCCAACTCCTCCTATACCGAGCATACCGAGGACTGCACAGCCACTTACTTACACTTCTTTTCCAGCTTTATTTACCCCTCCAATGTAACTCTGCACTTGTTCTAGTATGTACACTAATGCACCCTTATCCCTTGTTGCTCTGAAAAATGCAGAGCGGTGTCCATTGTTTTGCTCGGTTTCTATTGCTATTTATCTTGAATATCAAGGTAAATGAAGATGAATCTAAGCAGAGAAAGAGATAAGAAAGGAACAGGAGAGGTGTGTGTTGGGGAGGCCTGGGAAGAAAGAATGGTGGAAGGAGAGATGATGAAGGTGACCAGACAAGAGCAAGGATAGACGAAGGTTGTAGGAAAAAGGAAAGCGGACCAGTTGGCAATGAAGGGAGAGAGGACGTAAAGAGAGCGACAGAAGATGCAAGATGAAGTGGAGGCTGATGACGACAGTAAAGAACAGGAGGAATCAGAAAAGCAGGGAGAGGGAGGGAAGGCTCCTGTCACGCCCCGCTGCTTTGTTTCCTCTCAGCCATAAATAATGGATCGTGGGGTCCTGATGAGAACATTAACACTGGGACGATCTTAATGAGGGAGCGCGCTGTAAAGGATCTGACTGTAATCACCCGCCTCAACCAACACGACCCCCCAAACAAAATGCAGGAACCTATTGATTCCAAATAAAGTCGGCGGCTTTGATTCCTGAAGACGGCGCAGGGAAGGAGTCGATAGTTTCCCTCCGTCTCTCTATCCGGGTTTCGCTTTAATCGAGGGTTTTGTTTGGTCAGCCACTGGAGATTAAGACCTGTTGAGGCCACAGTTCGGGAGAGCCCGAAGACGGCTGGCTCGCCATGAAAGTTTAATCACCCCCGCTTGGTGTTGATAATACCCCCACCCTTCTTTTTTTTAATGAAATTCTTCTTTTTATACATATGTAATTCCCCTAAGCAGGACTGAACGAGTGGTGGGCAGGAGGGTGTGCATTTCTCATGGAGCAAAAAGGTTTCAATTGCGGCTCTTTGATAGCTCTTAATAATATCCCCATGGTTGATGGATGAAATCAAATAGAATGATAAGTCTTTGATTTATGTCCTGAACATCAAAACCCGCATGTGTGCCGAGCCGAAGGAGTACGTTTGACTCGTTCCTCTGGTAAAAAATAATATCCTTCGCCCAACTCGGGAGCTTTTGAATTAGCAGGATCACAAAGATCTCGTCCGGCTCGACATGCGGTGCAGCTGTCCGTCAGCGCGGCATGAATGCAGGGTCTGAGCTTGAGAGATGGAAAACAGTGTAAAGACTGAAAACTTGAAGGATCTTTACATTTTTGGTATGAGCGTGTTTGGTTTTGCTGTCATTTGAACAACTATCAGTCCCGAGTTCTGCAGGATGTTAGGTGTTGTTTTTACAGTATCACGTTACTCTCAAATCTCAGCAATTTGTGTGATTGAAAATGAAGTATTCGTAAAAGGGACCAAAGCTTTAATAAACTGGGGTCCTGTTTGACAAATTTATAAAGGGGAACACAAAGATCCCAAATCAGTTCAAAAGTGAGAAACAGGAAATAAGACTGTAGTGCCCATAACACCATAGGCAGCAACACATCTCAATGAAATGTCTGATTTTAGAGCGTTTGAGGTTGAGAACAGCTTGAGTTAAGACCTCAAGGATATTTGTCATGTTGTCTTCCTGTCAGATTTTAATATATTTCTATTTATACCTTTCTTTTTTGTGTTTTTTTTTGGCTCACCGCAGGTTCAGTAGCTAATTTTAGCATTTTTTTTAACGTTTTAGAGTTCAGATCACATTAAGTATGTAGGGTATGTAGATTATGGCAAATCTAATATTTACAGCTTTTATTGGCTTAATACGTGCTAGCATATTCATGATGGTCACCTAATGGAACAGAGCAAGGCTCCACACTGCAAAAAATGTCCATTTTTTCTAAGAGCTGAAGATTGTTTTTCCTCTGATTTATATGAAATTAAGAGATTGAGAAGGAACTGACTCAGTCTCTCAGACTCACTGAATCCGTTTGCTCAGACTTTTTTTTGCAGTATAAGATTTTTTTTATCCCTTAACAGTTTGATTGTGCATATTTAGCATTTTTCAAAATATTCAACGTTGCATCCACATGTTCCCCAGTGTATCAGTGTTTGTGCTGGGATTAGCGACCACTGGTGTTTTGCAACTACTTCTTGCAGTTACACTGTGTTGCTGCAGCTGATGTGAGCTAATAAACAGCCTCTCACTCTGGTGAGAGGTTTGTTAACCTTGTCAGAATGAATCTTGCTGAAACACTTATTATATCCTGTTTCATTTTTATATGTGATGATTTTAGCACCGTGCTTCATTCATTACAGCCTCTAGTCGTCTCGTACCTGCACATAGGTGAGTCAAACTGCCTCACTGACTCGATCCTCTAATGAAGGCTTGTTGAAAAGACAGACCCAAACCACAATGTCCCAAACTTCCCAATGTCCTAAAAGTAGCCACACTTTGAGCCTGCATTGAAAAGTTTCTCCCTCCTTTTGTGCATCGGCGTGTGTAACTTTCATCAACCTTGTAGTATTGAAAACTCTGCGGTAAGGTAAGTGATAAAATTTTCAACACAATCAATCTTTCTGATGTTGTGAAAGCGTGGAAACCTAAAAGGATAGTTTCCTCCGTGCAGGAAGAGAGGGACTAATCCTACACAACGCTGTGGAGCAGCTGCTGCTGGTTCACAGGTCCGTCGAACAAATCTGAACTCGTCCCCGAGCAGATTCACACCTGGAAGCTAATATCATGAGCGTCTGCAGCGACCTGAGGGGGAAACAGTGAGTGAGTGCAATGACAAGAAGCTGGAGAAGGGGTTTGAAATACCACTTATTTAATCTCCAGCTGGACTGTAGTAGGATGTATGTGCTTTTATTATAGATGGCTAAAAAATTGAGTGTTTTTCTGCATTTGTGGCCTTTAAAAACAGTATTAAAACATAACAATCACTACACGCAGACAATAAGGGTTTGGTCACTCTTTTGGACACATAAAGCAGTTGTCTGGGATAAAAGTCCAGAACATTATTTGTATTAATCCCTAGATTATGGTCATGAATAGCAGGACGTAGAAATGGGTCTGGGGTGGAGAGAGACTGATGGAGGGGCCATTTTTGCAATCAGATAGATAGATAGATATCAGATAGATAGATTTTTTGCACATATCTGCATCCTTGACTCTTTAATATCTCAATGGCAGCACAGACAGAATCATAGGCAACCATTTACAGTGTAAACTAACTGATGTAGAAAGAGGAGGCAGGGCTCATGTGAACGTAAGTGCCGCTTGCTCTTCTGGACATGTGAAGTAGCAGTTGTCTAGGAAACATTACTTTTATTAACCCCTGCCTCCTCTGAAATAGATTGTAGTCACACATAGTGGTACTTTTGCTATCTGTAGTACGATGCAGGTCTTTCGAAAGAGATGAGTAGAAAACCTAACATAAATATGCACATGGAATCTACTTAACAGCACAGACAGAATCGTATGCAACCACTTACAGTGTGAACTCACTCTATGATGCAGAAAAAAGAGGCAGAACTCATGTCAATGCAACTGTCACCTGGTCATCTGGATATGTGAATACCCCAGCAGTCTGGGATGGAGGACCGAAGCTCTTCTTCTAATCGCCGCGTCCTCTGGAGAGATGGCAGCTTGTTGTAGGGAGCAGGTATGGGCTGTGTGAGCTGTAGGTGGTGATGGGTGGAGGAGAGAGACTGATGGAGGAGCCACTCTCGCTGCCGCAGAGTCAGAGTGGGGTGAACGTCCTCTCTGATTAGCGGGGCCGTCTTTGACTGCACTAATGCACCTCGCTATTAACATGTTTCTCCTGGTTGCCACGGGCAGCGCCGCACCGCCTCCCCGTACGCCGTGTCAGAACGCATATCAGTCATGGCACGCCGTGGCCCGTGGGCTTCACATCACTAAGAGAGAGCGAGGGGGAGAGGGAGTGTGCGAGAGCGGTAAGTGCGTCAGTGAGTGTGTTCTTGTCCCGGCTTGAGCTTTATCTCTTTGGCATGAGGACGGTTTTATGGGGCGAGGCCGTTTCAGCAGGTTGTCACTTCTTCCAGGATGAGCGTGGATGTCGAGGCCCAGGTTTCCTGATGGTCGCAATCGTGAAGATGTGAAGGTTCGAAAGTCTGGCTTGAACTTTGTGTGCAAAATAATTGAACGAAGAAAGAGAGGACCATCGTCAGCCCCACACTAAGCCTCAGCTGTGAAGCTCTGCAACGTTAAATTCCTACCAATCAGCCTGCGATTACTCTATTTGCACTCAGTAATGCTTAAGATAAAGTGTGCATGTGAAGAAAACTAACACACTCATTCCAATCTATATGGAACTGTAGGGAGCTAATGTTTATTTTGCATCTACAAATCGCACGTTTAACAGTTTGGAGCCTTCAGGTCCTGGTGAAGTTTTACTTTTCTCACTATTCCACATCTCACTGTGTGATTGTGGCTTGTCTCATTCTTGCTTTGAGCCTCTAGGCCAGAAATGATTCTTCTCTGCGTTCAGCTTCCAAAATATCAGAAAAAGTTGTCATAGATTCCTGCAGACAGATAGAAATGACAAGATATGGAAAGACAGTGACTGAAACACAATTGCAGTTTGATCAATTGTTGGTAGATGGACAGAAGCAGAGAGAGAGAGAGAGAGAGAGAGAGAGCGAGGGAGGTGAATGAAAACGATGCCTGGAGCAGGGAGCCCTTCGCTGGTCTGATGAGAGATGTGTCTGCCTAAAGAGCTTTGTTACCATATTAACTGACGTCTCAGGATGGCCTTGTCGAAACAACAACCCAAAAAAAAACAGTGCAGAGAATCTGAGGATTGATAGATAGATAGAAAAGAGGGAGAGAGAGAGAGAGAGAGAGGTAATCGAATGTAGTAGAAAGCTTGAGAGGCCTCAGAGAAGGAGTGCGGGGCCGGGGAGGCAGGCGAAACAGAAGCAAATAAAAATCCCCTTCACTTCCCTCCAACAACAGCTCCCAAACCCTCGACCCACCGCTCCGTTCCTCCTCTCCACGCCTCCATCCCCTCCTTCCTCCCTCCTCCCATTATTTTCCTCCCCGTGTTACTTTCTTCTGGAAATCGCCCCGGGGCGAGCAGCTCTCCTGGGTGGCTCGCCCCGAAGCGGAGCCCTTGTTCCTCGCACGCTGCTAATAATTTGCGCCTGCTGTAAAAGAGCTGAGGCTTTTAGAGGGATCAACCCGCACGCCTCCTCCCTCCCTCCCTCACCGCCTCCTCCACCCGGGCCTGCATCCGAGCCATCGGGCACGCTCCACGCGCCTCCACGTGCCTCTTCCTCCTCCTCCTCCTCCTCCTCCTCCCTCCCGACCCGGCCTCCATCCACGGCCTCACGGCCACATCCCAACGTGGGCCGTAACTCGTCAGGAGAGGAGAAAAAAAAAAGCGAGACAAAGAGAATCAGAGAATTGTTTGTGCTGTCCTGGCGCCCAGAAGAGAAATGTGATGAAGATGGAAAATAAAGAGAGAGAGAAGAGAGAAATGGAAGAGAAGAGGAAAAACAACCTACAACCACTCTGGGCTGAGGGTTCATGCATTTTGTAAGGCCGCCAGACTCCACCGTCTACACCATCCAATTTACAGCTGCCATCTTCCATATGCGGTTTCATGCCTCTCGCCGCTCACAGCCGGTCGTGTCTCCCGACAGTTTTACTATTTAATCTCTTACAATCAGCCCTGATCTACTGCCACAGTGTGAACAATTAGCACCCCGGCCCGACCAAAACTACTTCTTTTACAGAAATGAGGAAGCATCTTCATACTAAACTGGCACCTGGAGGTGATTAAGTGGAAAGCTCTGATTGAATTCCTTGTACCTGAGTTGAAACTGTGTCAGGCTCCAGTGCAGGTGGATATTCAGACCTTGTAGATCATGGAAGTGAAAAAGTGCTCAAGTTTTATCACCAGGCAAAATGACATAATATAGATTCTCCTGAGTCATCCATGAGTGCAGCACAATTATGCGTATCGAAGATTGTATTTGCAGTTATGGCTCTTTGTTGCTTTGTTACAGCTAAAAAACATGGTGAAGTGGATCTACTATAGAGTAAGATAAAGTTAGGGGGTTGTAGTGGGGTCCAGTGAGACCACATTCCGGCTGAGATGGTTTCATGGAGGTGAAAGTTTGTAGCCAGGAAAACTGGAGAGTTTGCGAAGCTCGCTCCTGGCGCTGGACAAAGTAAAATAACTCCACTGTCTCTGTCTTTATCATTGGGAGAAATGGATGCAAGACAGCTGGTTCAGAACTTAAAGAGTTCCTTCCCAGAATCAAGTTATAGTCTGTTCTCATGTTAAACGTGACATCTGTAGCATCTACACCTTAAAAGCCAACTGTGCAGAGCATCTTCACCATCATCTTCAGCCTCCACTCGTGGTACCATCCATCACTGCAGATCTTCTGATATACCACAATCAATAATTCAGACCGTCCCTCAAAGAACTCTATACGACTCCAAATGGCCGTTTCCCGACTTCATGTGTGAGGAGAGGCTGACAGGAACATGGTCCATGCTTGGCCCAGCCACTGTCACGTCTGATGAAACCAAGCAGGCAACGACGCACTTTTCCTGTCTTACTCCTCTTGGTCCGACCTTTTTAAGTCATCGTTTTGCTCATTTCATTAACCTGCTTTACAACCTAAGCTGTGCCTCAGGGATCAACTCTTGGTTAGAAGTAGGAGAAGCATGTCAGCAACCTCACGCTCACCACTATGTGCAATTCAGCATCCCCAGTCAGCCTAGTCCTGTCCTTAATCAATGTGAAAAGTCATTAAAATGGACAGAACGAGAGAAAACTGATGGATTTAAGATATGTTTCCATTACCCCTAGAAATGCACAAAAACTAAAATATCACAATAAAAAAAAAACGATAATGGAAAAACACTAAATACTTTTACTTTATCACATATTTTACTTCTTACACATCTCTGGACATGATGCAGGGTCACATGTGTCAGCTAGAGCTATGTAAGGCTAGACTATAGTTCCTAAATCTAATTGATATTAATGAAGTTTTACGTATCCATGACCCCCAAAGTGGAGTCTTGGGGGACGAGATTGGTCCCTCGATGGGATGCCGAGGGACTAGACCTGTCCAAACTTTTATTTAGTGAAAACCTGTAGTGAAAACATCTTGAGAAGAGGAAGAGTAGGCTAGAGTAGATGCTACAGAAATAACTCTCATCCTGTGGCTCCTCTGTGGGAAGACTCAACAGGAGCTTTAATGGACAGATCAGCCGGCAGTGTGTGCTGAGGAATGTGTGTGTGTGTGTGTGTGTGTGTGTGTGTGTACACCTCTGTGCATGTCATTCACACCCACATTGATCTGAACTCGGGGGTTGTGATACGCACACAGGAAAACAGAGCGCGGGCCACAAACAGACACACAGCTGCCTCTGCACACAGGTGGCAGGGCAGGTACAGCGCTGCTCCGTCCTGCCATCCACCGCTGGCAGATCTTTTATTTAGCCGCTGCAGCCAGCGTCTCCTCCTCATGAATTATGAAGCCGCGGGCCCCTGTAACAAGCTCCAGGCCGACTCTACACCTTGTGTGTGGCTTAAAATATAGATAAAAGCTGAACAGCCAGCTACAAACACAGCCCTTTTTTTCCGAGACAGAGGCAGGCTGGCGAGGAGAGAGTCCACAGCAATTAGGCGAAGCTGCTGTGCTGCAGAGCCGGGCCGGGCCGGGGATCCGCTGAGAGGGAGCCGGGTCCAGCTGTTGGCTGTGTAGGAGGAGGAGGAGGAGGAGGAGGAGTAGGAGGAGGCAGAAACACAGCCCAACAGAATGGGAGAGAGAGAGAGAGAGATGAATACTGAACTGAGCTGAACTTATTAGAGCAACAACCGAGAGCCGCGCTAGCATAGTAGCATTCACACCAAAGCAACAACAACAACAGCGTCCGGGTCGGTTCTATCCGCCGTTATTAGCAGGAGATGAAGGGCTGAGCGTGTGTGTGCGTGTCCACTGACATCTTTGTGCTTGTTTCCGCTCTTTTGAGCATCTCAGATGAAGGCAGCTTTGTGTCGGGGAGATGAGCTTGAAGTCGGTTTTTCCCCTGCTGATTTCATAACAAAGCTTACGCAACTTCCAAGAAGGGAGAACAGTGTGTTCAGTGGCTGCTGCCTTTGAATGCTGACGTGAGCTCATAACAATAAGTAACTTCCATTCATATTTGTTGTCTGTATCTTTGGGAAGAGCTCCCGCTCTTCTGTAGCGCTGGGTTTTTGATAGCCCACTAACATATGCACCAAAAACAAGTTTCTTCCCCTCACAAATGTGAAGAATACAAAGGACTTCATCCATTCTGATATATCATGAGCAAATCCCACAAACCCAAATAAAAAAAAGCAAAACATGATGATGAGTTACTCCTGATGATAAATATTGTAGGCGAGGCCTCAAGTGGCCCTCCGTGCTGCAGTCACTCAGTGATATAATGTCGCATTAATGGAGACCGAGAATACAAAAACTATTTTTACCTCCACTTTGTTGAATAACGACAGTCTATTCCTGGCCAAAGACGCACAGCAGGTCCAAAAACATCATCACGTCCTCATTCGTGTAAAACGTTTGAATCTGAGATGCAGTTAAAAAAAATTGACAAGTCTGAGTGTGAGACAAATCAAGCCAACCACCCTCCTCCAAAATAGTTTGCATTCTGTGTGTTTGATGAAGTTTCTCCTGGTTCTTCCTCGGTCTCTGATTCTGGCTTCACCTCATAAGGCTGGATAGCACTTAGTTTGGGAAGAAGATGCTAAGTTTAATTGTTAAGCAACTGATGTAAAGTCACGTAATGATTCATGTGAGTGGCAGGCAAGACAATCAGAGTAAAGTCTATGTCTGTGCAGTGGGCAGATAAGCATGACAGGCTGCCCAGTCTGTTCAGAAATGTACTGTAACGTTCCCACACCTAGAAATAGGATGGTAAGAGGGCTGTTAAAGCCATTTCTGATGAAACCAATGTTAGATAACACCCATGTTAGCGCTAGCAGAACAAGGACAGGTGCTCTCCAACCATTCCGTCCTCCTTCTCCTTTCAGGTGGACAGCAGAGAACGAGGCCTGCAGCACAGGAGGACAGCTCGGTTACTGAGCTCTAACGACGTCAAAGTGAGTTCTGAGCAGAGGAAACCATCTGCCAGAGGCCACGGGCTGCAGCTTCCTGGTTGGAGGCAGCAGAGACTGAGGTGCTGGATCGCTCTGCTGCAGATCCCTGGACGTTCAGTCCACACTCTCTTTTCTGCACAAAGCATATAGTAGATCTATATGTTTGTGTAGACTGGTTTGTGGTAATGGCTGGAAGCTTGCGTATGCAAACTTCTCCACTTCTGCAAGAAAGTTTTCAGCCTCCACCTGCACCTCGATGTGTTGGAGCTTTGCTGCGTGAAGTTCCATAAACTGCCAGCAGTAACTGTCATAAATCATGAGCTGCAGAAGTCTGAAAATATTACTAGGTCTACAGCACCTAAGTGAGAGGTGGTACATAAATAACAAATAATTGTATAAAAACAGTACGTAACTTCTGAGTAACACAGGTCGTTTCTTTCACCTGAATTATGACAAATAAATAGATGCAGCGGAGTCATCACGGTACTGGTACCTGAGAGCTGCTTCACACTGTAATGGGAGGAATGGGAGCATAGCTTTAAAATGACATTCAAGAACCAGTTATTAGTTATGATTAAAAACACCAACAAAAACAAAAAAAAAAGATGTTTGGCACATGATTGAAACTTCATCATGTCCCAACTTTCTCTCAACAGCTGATTAATGCTCAGTGAACTGTGTAGGTAAATGAGCTGATACATGAATGCATGAGAAAGCCTTTCAGAACTTGTAAAATACTTGTAATCAGCATCTTAATTATTGAAAACAAAACCTTGACAGAAAACACACGAAACACCACAGAACTGTAATAGCTCCACTGTGTGCTTATGAATAGTTTAAAAACCTCACATAATCTTTTTATATACCGTTTGTAATGGTATCCTGATTCTTTGAACAGGAAAATATGTGAATGTCACTGTGAATTCAACAGTGAGTATGATATCATATAACAGTGAGTTATCTATTCATGGCTCCATTAATGAATCATAGCCTCCCTAGACTTTATACTCCAGACATGCCCTCTTTGAATATGTCATAAGCTCTTATTCTTTTTTAATGGGCCAGCAAATCACAGCCCAAAACAAATATACGTAAGAACTGGTGCAAACATGGCAGCGGAGGAGAGGGGGCGGGGCTTAGAGAGGACTCAGGTGGGTTTGTTGTGCAGAAAACCAATCCTGTGTGCAGGCAGTTGCGGTCGTACGTGGACCGCTCCGAGTGTAGGGAACAGTGCAAAATGCCCTGTCTTCCTCTTCCAGGTTTCATTATTTATACTTTATACCCCGAAGGCTCTTTAAGCAAGTCAAAGCCACTGTTTGCATCACTTTGCCACGCTGCACCTGGGGGAACGGAGATGGACCGAAGTGTCTTCTACCCCCCAGACCGAACCTGGGTTAAGGTCAGACTTATAACAAAATTATGAACGACCATTTCTCTCTTGACTGCACAGACAACGGAGCCCGTAGGAAACACCGGCCGTTCTAGATTCACTGAATCTTGCATCGAGCAGCATCTACAATATGGATAAACTTTCATATGATATCAGGGGTTCTGAACAGCTGTGAACCTGCCTTTGTCTCTGGGCAGGGGTTTGTGTTTGGACACAACAGAAATCTCAATCTCATCAAACTTTGATTTGTTGCGTGCCTGAACATCTACATTAATATGAGATGTGTTTTAATTACTTTTATGGTTGTAATTACTGCAGTACCACATGGTGCCACACTGCGGTGCCTGGCTGTTGTTCTGTTCTGTCGTTTTGAGGCTCGATGCTCCTTCACCGTTTAGTTTTAGCATCACGGACCATACAGAGTCTCCGAGGGCCTGGAACAAAGAAGACGAGAAAAGTCTAGATGAATAATTTTACTTTCACCTGAAAACTTTAGCACTGTCTCACAAAAGTTTGACATTCTCTCAAGAAACAACAAGGGATGAACTCACTGAGTTATTGTTGATACATTAAGCCTAACGTAGGGCTCCAACAAACCATCGTTCTTGTCAGTTACTTTTTATATTAGTAGATTTTGGAAAAATGGTGGAAAATGTTGTCCTGAAATAGAAAGTTTAGTTCTTATTTTGTACTTTGTAGAAGTTTATCTCACATTATGGTGGAAGGATCATCATCCTTAGATCATTTATCATCAAATATGAGGTCGTGTGATTCAATACTGATAAACAGATGGAGGGTGAATTGTGATGTTAATGAACATAAGTAAACCATGAAAAAGAAGCATTAAAATTTAGAAATCTAACATTTAATTCACTCAAAATTGATTCCTGAATGCTCAAATCAGTCATTGAAATAGTTATAACAGCAAACAACATAAACAGTGTGTGTGTGTAACAAGACAACAGAAGATCTGCAAAGCCTGACCCATGAGATTTTGCACAGCCTGACCTTTAGTGCAATGTAAAAAACGTGAATGACTTAATTACACACACATACACACACACACACACACACACACACGATAACATTCAGAAAAACCTTTCAACAATGTGCACCTGTAAACAAACAGCTTATAAAACTAAACCAGCTTTTTTACCACCTGTTCTTCGCCCCACCAGGCTGATTTACAAGTTGCATGTGTGTGTGTGTGTGTGTGTGTGTGTGTGTGTGTGTGTGTGTGTGTGTGTGTGTGTGTGTGTGTGCTGCAGAGAGGCCGGCCTCCTGATTCGCTGTGATCAGCCTTTAGCTCGGTAATCAACGGCCGCGGTCCGTGCGCTGTCCGTCTGCTTCAGACGGATAAATAATACACAGCTCAGCAATTAAAACACACAGATCTGATGCCGCGTCTCTAATTTATTGATTACCCCTCTGGGCGTCAGGATGACAGGGTTAAATGTCAATCAGATGATCTGAGTCACACTTCAGTTGGAGTTATTCATTCCTGGGCCTGCAGGAAGAATGCCCCTGTAATGGCTCTATGTATTATTCACTGTTATGCTAAGCTGTGTGGGGCTGCGTGCGCCAGATGCCGGGGTCAAGCCTGATTGGCGAGCGCCTTGGAGGAGACTTTAAAGTGAATGAGGAAGTGCGACTATTTGATGTTGGCGTCGGCGGCCGGAGCAGCGTCCCACGAGGCCGGCGGCCGCGGCGCCGCCTGTTGTCCCGCTCTGATAGGCCGAGCTCGCCATGTTGACTGGCCGCCTCCTCTGATGTCCGCCTCTCATCTGCTTCTGAGGACGAGCCGGGAGGTGGCGGCGAGGCAGGAAGCAGCCGAGGACTGTCGAGAAGATCCTCTTTAACTGGCGTTAACATAGAACCATAGAACATAGAATCTATGGCACATTTGTTTCACGCCTCAGGTGCTGCTTTATAAGCTCTCTTAGGGCCATGTCGATATACGTCATAGCTACGGTGTGACATCATAATGAAGCGACTGTCGTTTACATGCATTAATAAGTTAAGTCAGTATGTAAACAACCAGAATTCTACCAAACAGTGCAGCTCCTCCTCTCCTCCTCTTTGCTGCTGCCATTGTTGATATAACAGTGCATTCCTGCACAGGTCTGTGTTAGGTTTAGGCTTAGGGGGTTAGGGTTAGGATTAGGGTTAATACATAGGTTCATACATAAGTTTTGAGGCCTGTTTGTGCTCTAAAGATGTAGATTATACGCATGTACCCTGCTTAGATCATAAATACCCCCATACATACTTTAACCAGTTTATCCACAGAAGGATTGAACCGCCTTCAACAACAAGGTGTGAATCTGATCTCTCAGTAATTAATCTCTGTATTGTCACTGAATCAGTAAATCTCTATGTTGTCAGTATGTGTGACTCTTGAAGTAAAAGTTGCCGTTATTAATTGATAATGATCTTGACGTGTTTGTCAATAGGGAGCACACGGGACTGGACTCATCTAATTAAGTCTCAGTCTTCAGACAGATGGCTCTTTGAGGAATAGATTGTATTTTGATTTTCTTTTCCTTTGGTAGCTGCAGATTTGCTCTTGACCTACACCTGCAGTTGATGCAGGAACAAAACATCATTTATACAAACATCAGCTCAGAAACTGTCACAAGGTTTCCATCCAACACCAGAGAGCTCTCTTTCTTCTCCTTCTTCTTCTCCTCCTTCTTCTCCTCCTTCTTGTCAGTGAGGAAACAGAGCCATGGCTGCTTGTCTCACTTTAAAGCTCCGTCCTCTGAGCTCCACCGTCCTCCTCTCCCTTTGAATCGTCTCTGACAGTCGAGAGAAAGCTGACGGACTGACTGACTCCTCTTTCATGGTTCTTTCTGACTGACTCCTCTCTCCTTCCTCACTCCTGCTTTCCTCCTCGCCTCCTTTATTCTCCCCTCTTCTTTTCTTCCACACTGTCTTTTTCACTGTCACTGTGTGTGAATCTCATCTGAGTTCTGGCATCTGAAATTTAGGCTTCATGCCAGACACTGAGAGACAAGCAGGAGGGGGAGGAGTAAAAAAAAGGAACATCTCTATTTATTTATTAATTTGTCCACTTGGACATGTCATTCATGTCGGTATAACAGAAAGATAATAAGATGGAAAAAAATGGAAATAAAAAAAGACAGAGAGGCCCAGACTCCAGCTGGGCCCAGATGTGGAGCCGCGCCACAGGGACCTCGGAGACCCCGTCATGCTGCTGCTGTGACAGTGGGCCTGGACACGCAGCTCGCCCACAGGGCCCACGTCCACTCTGCCACCGCACAGCAGGGTCTGCTGGGAGGCCAGATTAACACAGATGTCTGTGTGTGTGTGTGTGTGTGTGTGTGTGTGTGTGTGTGTGTGTGTGTGTGTTTTGGCATTCTCGGTCACCACATCTGTCTTCTTTGCCTCCTCTGCACCAAATGCCCCTTTCCCTCCCTCCCTGCCACACACACACACACACACACACACACACACACACACACGCACACACACACAGGACCACTCAGCATCCTCCTTTGTTCTGTCCTCCTCACCAGCAGCTGTTGCAATGGTTGGGAAGCCAGCGAGGCTTCAACCTGCCTGTCAATCATCTCAACCCACATCCTGAAAGGCAAATTAACACACACACACACACACACACACATATACACACACACACACACATTCACAAACAAAGCCACACACACAAGTGGAGGGAACATACATTTGTCATGTTTCGACGGGACTTCGTTATAAAAGGCATAAAAAATCATTAAAAATCTGATGGATGGCTGGATGATGGATAGATAGATAGATAGATAGATAGATAGATAGATAGATAGATAGATAGATAGATAGATAGATAGATAGATCTTGGCCCTTCCTGGCCTCTCTGACAGTGTTTCCGTGACCTTGGTTCCTCCACGTCGTCACGTTCGCCTCTCCACCACAAACACAGCGTGGCCGCGGCCGCCCGGAACACTTTTCCATTTCCATTTCTGATTCGTGACCTCTGATAATTGGCGAGGCGGCTGACTGATGGCTGCCGCCGCTGCAGGCCTCCTGTCACCTGCAGGGCGCTGAATTATTAATGTCTAATATCATTATGTAGGCACTGCTTGTCATAACAATCTAGCCTGGCGGAGGGAAACTCAATCTGCCGCCCCTGGCCCGGCGCAGACAATGCTTTTTAATTATTGATACGGACTAATTGACTACAGGATTCACGGGGCACAGTTACTTTTGTTCCCTTCGCAGCTCGCTCTGCTCCTTCAAGAAACAATCTTATTAGGAGGCCAGCCCTCCCCGGTGCCCCCATGTCAGCAAATTAGCAGGGAGGACGACCCCGCCGCCACCTCTCTCCCTCTCTGCGCTCCCGCTCCTCCTCTCCTCACACCTCTCCTCCTTCTCGTCCTCCTCCTCCTCCTCCTCTTCCTCCTCGCCTGCCTTTTTTTTCCCCCGTCTTTCACTCAGAATTTAAGATTCCCTCGCAGCTCCTCGTCCCCCTCTGCTCACCTCGACACCGGACACCGCTTAATTAAGAAGCGGGACAAGGAGGCAGACACTAACCCGACGTGGCCGGACTTCGCCATGCGCGGCACGTCGCCGTCGCCACCACGGCGAGAGAGAGAGAGAGAGAGAGAGAGAGAGAGAGGGAGAGAGAGGGCGAGGGAGGGAGGGAAAGCGAGGGAGAGAGGGAGGGACGGCGCAGGGTTAATAGGGTTTAATTAGGGTCAGCGTGACGTGGTCCGAGGCTGCGGTCGCTGTGGTCGCCCTCTCTGCTTTGCTGTTGTTGCTGCAGCTCATTATCGCCCCCCCGCCCCCCCCCCCCCCCTCTCCCCCCACCCCCGGGTCTGCGACCTCTCCGAAACTTGTAATCCGTTCAGTTCTCGTGTTGGGAAACGGCAGCGGTGGAATGTAACAAAGTAGAAATACGTTGTAACTGTGTTTCCTTTTCTCTATGTGTAGTCTGGAGTCATGACGAAATGAAGTTTCCAGAGTTTTCTGTCTGTCTGTCCTTGGTCTAATTAATAGTTGATACTTTTGACTCGTACCTCATTACAATTTGCTGCAAGTATCTGTGCTTTCTCATCCCACAGCGTTTCAGCATTCTGTTGCCTGAACACAACTATTTGTTGTTTTTCTCCAGTGTTTTTATGTCGGGTCAGACTGTGTTTGTCGAGTTTAGACGGCACTGAATTATGAAAAGCTGAAAAATCTCTCAAACCTTGGGAAAAATTAAAACTCAACTCAACTTTGTTGCTCTAACAAGATAGATAGGAACATAGGAAGATATGTAACCGTTCACATGGAGGTTATTAGCCAGGACGTGGCAGCCTTGCTCCTGTATTGACAGCAGTCACAGTGTCGCTTTTATGGTCCCTAGAATCCATTTTTCTATGGTCACTGTTAATTTAAGTACAGATTTTGAGTACTTCCTAACCAAAGTACCATGTTTTCATCTCTCTACCAGGTCAGTGTCTGACTCTTGTGGCTCTGTTGTGTTAACAGACAGCCTGTGATACTTCAAATACCATCCAACATGTTGTTTTACGGCATTAGCAGTAACACCTGATGTCTTAATTGGACTGCTAATATTCTGAAGCAGATCCTGGACATAAACATGGTGACATGTTTGATAGAGCTGTCAGCTCACAACGAGGAGGTCAGTGGTCAGACCAAGCAGCTCTCTGGGTCAAGTTTGCATGTTCCCTCCATGTCTGCTTCTTTTTCTTTCAGGTACTCTAGTTTCCAGTAGTCAAAAAACACATGCACATTAAGGTCACTGGGGACTCTAAACTTCCCATAGGTGAGAGTGTGAGACTGAATGGTGTGTGTCTGTATCCTGTGATGAACTGAAGACTTTCCAGCAATCCATCACATACCCATATACTGATGTCCCATGATAAATACCAGCTGGTTAGTATTCTGGTAACTTTGACAGGATTCCAAAAAAAAAAAAAGAAAAAGATCCCAAAGCCTGGAATAAAAGTGTGAAAAACATGGAGTCAAAAGTTTTGTCGACCTGCAACCACCTCCAGCCTCCGCTAATTCAGGTAAATTAAATAATCTGAGCCCTGTGTCTTTGGGCCGTCTGACTGCACGGGCGGGATGAATCTTTAATCTGAGGGCAGACCTGCAGTATCAAAGCAAAACACACACGCACACACACACACACACGCACACACACTCACGTTGAGCATATTTGGGGAGGCTGCTCAGGCGTGTAGTGTGAGGTCTGAGGAGAAGAAAGACCGTGTTGTATTGTGTGCGGAATACTTTATTTTCCATCGTAGGAAACCAGGAAACACGGGCCTTTGAAGTTCACTGTGTACGTGTGAGTGTGTAGAAGGTGTTGCCATGTGCACGTTGAACGTCTGAGAGCACAACAAATGTCAGTTTGTGAGTGTATGTGCTAGATAAAGACAGGACTGCCTGGTTAGCTTTCAGTGTGTGTGTGTGTGTGTGTGTGTCAGTATTTACACCAAATATTTCTCTGTTCTAAGTTTACATTGCATTTAAGACACCTTGGTCTTGTTTTTTGAAGCCATTTCTCCATAAGAAAAGATCAATAAATGTCAAATTAGTAATTGTAAGGGAAGAACAACAGATTATCCAAAAGCTTCCAAGTGATAAAGTATTTCAAGAAGAAAATAGTATATAGTAATGGGAGTATCAGAATGGTAATTTCATATTTATATTTCCTAGAATAAATGTCTAGTTAGATATAACTGGTGACTCGTAGTAACACAAAATAAATAAGGTACAAAAATAAAGCTTTTTCTACTCAAGAAAAATGAACATGTGGCTAAGGTGGTAAAATAATCAAAAACTACCATAATTGGGCAAAGATTGTGAATTGCATATTCTAGGAAGTTACAAATTATTTCTCTAATGGAATAGTAATTAACCAGATCTGTCTTTTCTGTAAGTTATTTTAACCTTATGGGGTGGTATCGACCATTTATTGAATTGTAGGTGAACTAGAGCGCAGATGCAAGAATGAAATGCAGATTAGTGTTTTCATTCATGTGCTGTTCTCTCGGTTACAGGCTGTGAGCTACAACCATCTCTCGTCCACGAGGTTGTCTTCCATCGGGAGCGTGAGAAGTGACGGAAAACAGTTTTATTCGCAGAGGAAGGACGGATTAAACTGCCTCTCTCGCCTCCACTTGTCTTCCTTCCAGAACAAGGAGTGGGCATGGCGGAGAAACGGTCCGAGCCTCTGAATTAAAACAGCTACAATATTTAAACATTGTCTGCAAAATGAGACGGGCACTTGCAAATTTAATGGGACGAGTGTGTTTGAAAAATTAAAGCTTTGTTCAGCCGTATCATCGCCACTGACTTGCCCTCTTATCTCGAACCGCTTGACAAATCCTCCCTCTTTCCTTTCCCCTCCGCAGCAGTGATTTGGTGAGATGAAATCCTCAGAAAAGCGGAGGCCTTGTAAATCCGGAGCTAAGGTGCGTCAGCGCTTGTTCGCGCCCCGTTCTCGCCCGTCTGACGAGCGGAGATAAACACATCGGATGGAAGCCTTTGTTTCTTTGCCGGCTGAAATATTAATTTTCTTTAAACATGCTGTCAAATGCAAAGACGGCAGACGTCTGAAAGTAGGGCAGCGCTGCAGCCGGCAGAGCGAGGTTGGAAACGATCAGAGAGAGAGAGAGAGAAAGATGGAGGGAGTCACGTATAACCCCCACATAACCCCAGCTATGGCCACTAGACGTGTGTCTTCCTTTCTCTTTCGCCTCTGTCTGCCTGTGTTCACCGTAAAGAAAGGAGATACCGAGTCGACCAGTGAGCTGCAGATGTGCTGACAAGCGGATTTATGAAGACGCAGCTGCAGCCTGTAGCTTCTTCATCCTCACAGAAACCAACACGATATCAAGTGACATCAAACCTTGGCAGGAATGTGAGAGATCGTGTTCCCTGAATCTCAACAATACCCATTCAATCAAGCTCCTTTAGTGAACTTAGGTCTTCATCACTAATTTTCATTTCCTCTATTCAGGCTGTTGTAGACAACAGGGTATCATAAGAACAGACACACACCTCATCATTATAATCAGTCTTTCAGCTTTCAGCCTCTCCCTGTAAAATCAAAACTATCACCTCCAAATGGTTTACGGTATCAAGCCCTGTTTGCTTCTATCCCTGACCGACCCGCATGAGGTCCCGGGGAGAAAGAAACCAGATCCCAACACGCTCTCCTCCTGTAAGACACCTGTGTTGCTGATCTTTGAAGTTTAGCTCCATCCTGTCAACCAGTGGCACTTTAGCTTAGCCATTAGCGCTCAGGACGTCAGCTTACGTCGAGCTGTGTGCTTGATTGATGGAGTACAGGTTACTGTGTTAAATGACTCTAGTGCATTCTTACCACCCGAGGAAGTGAGGAATGTGCATGTGTTGTAGTACCATTCACACATCAGGCTAAACCGAGATTTCATTACAACCAGTTTGATTGTCTGACTGCCTGATTTCCTGCTTGGATCCTGAAAATTTCCTCTTCTAGAGTGAAAGATTTACGTGTTTTGCGTCACTGGAATATCCTGACTTCATAGTCGTATGAAGTCAGGACGCCTTAACCCTGTCTTTGGAGCGTAGGCTGCCAGGTTGAAAACCAGACCCTGCTCAGCTGTGTGGCTTCCTGTGACTCACATACTGTCATAACCTGAGTGAAGAGTGGCCAAAAATAAGAGCCAGGCCCTAAAAATCAAAATACAACAAAGGTTTCAATTTTAACTCTGACGTAAAGCAGCTGCAGCAGCTCTCTGAGGAATATTAAAGGTGGCTTAAGTGTAGTCCATTTAAGGTGGACTGTGCCATATGGAATATACAGCATGTGTGTGCGTGTGCATTTATGTGTGTGTGTGTGTGGAGCACACATCACGTAACAGGCGGCAGTGCCACTTTCATCCTGTACAGTGTCCAACTGCCACGACTCCCCATTAAGACCTGTCCCGGGACACTGAACACACACACACACACACACACACACACACACACACACACACACACACACACACACACACACACACACACACACACACACACACACACACACACACACACACACACATATGGGCCTTCACTAAGTGGCTTGCCATCTTGCACTCTCCGGCTCCCGGCCTTTCACATGCTTAGACACACTCCCATATCGACACACACATATGATTATACACATACACACGCACACACACACACACACACACACGCACGAGCTAATGCCGCCCTCCTGCTGGCCTCTGTGGAATAGCCATGTCACAATCAAGAGGCTCCCCGGCTCTAATCTGCTTTTTAGGGCCCCGTCACAAACACTCATCTGCATAATCGGGGCGACAAGTGTGGAGAGGGTGAAAGAGCAACAGAGGGAGGGAGAGATGGATGAGAAGAAGGAGGGAGGAGAGAGGGTAAGGAAAGGAAAGGAAGAATGGAGAGAGTGGTGGCAGCAGAATGGGGAAAGCGGAGGACGGAGGTGGCGGCGAAGAGGAGCAGAGGATAGAAAAGTGGAAGGTGGAGGGGGAGGAAGGAGGGAGGGAGGGAGAGGGACGGGATGAAAAGGAGGCGAGAGGGAAGTTAAGGTGTGTGCGTGTATGTTTTTGTGTGTGTGATATTGGTTATGACAGTCACACCTGCCGCCCCTCCTCACCCTTCACCTCTCCTCCTCCTCCTCCTTCTCCTCCTCTTGTTTCCCTCCCCCGTCAGGAGTCATTAACCACCAGCTCAAAGGGGGGGTGGGGGGGCACATTAAGTCCTCCTCACCCTCTTCCTCCCCCCTTCCATTTCTTTCTTTCCTTCTGCAGCATTAATCTTGTTCTCATATTGCTCATTTACGATGTACCTCTTTTGAAACAACCAGATTGATGTAGTTTCCTTATACTGATTTAAAATGCTGCTTCACAATATCACATTCTTAAGCAAAACACTTTTACCCCTAAAGACAGATTCAGGGACAGCGTCTCTTTCTAGTTATTTTTTAAACTAGTTATTTTCTTCTTTTAATCTCAAAAGAGTGACAGTCTGAAAATAATCTCTTTGACAACACAGACTTGTGGACCTTAGAAACATTCCCATGTTCCTCATGTCTCTCCTTCTAATTTCTCCCGTTTCCTCTGATGTTTTGTATCCACTCTACATCTGCCCAACATCAGTCCTGAGCTTCCCCACCTGCATCCCATTTTTCTGTTGTTATCTCCATGTATTTAACTCAGTTTTCAACAGGTACCAGCTTCAGTGCCTGTTGATATGGTTCAGTCTTTGACCGTTTCTATGCAGCTTTCAGTCCTGTTTGCACAGTGATGATGCTGAGCTGATGAGTACAGTGATATGAAGAATGAGATGCTGCCTCCTGTACTCATTCTGAAAATCTGGGCAAAAAAAATCAGTGTTTTGAGTTGAAATAATACTGTGTGTGAGTATTTAATATACACTGGTTTCACTTGAATGTGGTGAATTTAGCTCATTTCGAAAGTCTTGAATTTTTCTGTTAAAGGCTGCCTTGTTCATCTCTGTCTCTCATGCTGTTACATTCCCACAGTCTCTCCTCTCATTTCCTCCTTTTTCTCGTGCTCCTCTCCTCCTCCTCTCCTTCCTCGTCTCCTCGTTTGCATATGATGCACGTCGCTCGGCTCGGCGAGTCCAGCCGCAGCGTTACACAGAGAGCTGGGTGGAGCTGGGGTTCAGGACCCCAGCCGAGGTCCGCATGCAGAATGGGGATGAAAAGGCACTTCCACGGACGCCTAATTGAGGGTCCTTTAAAATTCCCACAGAGGACCAATCGCGGTTTTCATGTGGGGCTGAGCGGGGCCGAGCGGGGCCAGCGAGGGCCTCTCGAGCTGAGGAAAGTGACAAAAAGATGTAGAGCAGCCCGGAGACCCCGGGCATAAATATGCACATGGAGGGATTTTTATGTAAAAGTGCAACCATTTTATCATCTGAAACCATGTGTCTCCATATATTCACCCACCGGCACATCAGACTCTGCTGCCTGATAATAGCATGTTGGTCTGCTGTTGTCTCCAGTCTCCATAAGGCGAAGACAGGTAATAGACTGGTCTCTAGTCTATCACAAGACACACACACACACACTGTTCAGCCCCCACACCTAGTCTCCTATCAACTGTAAGATGCATGTTTTTGGACTGTGAGAGAAAACGGGACCATTGAATACATCCTGGACAGTCAGTTGCAGGGCAGTATTTCACTTGATTAGTTTAATAATTAATATGGGATCTATTCCCTGAGTGTGATCCTATTATTTTGTGCCTAATCTTTGAATTGTGTGGACCAGGCCTGGAGAGGCCTCTATTTAAGACCATGTCGTTCCATGGAGGAATCACTGGAAATCGGGGAGAATAGGTTGAACCTTTTGGAATCAGTTTAATTTTCCACTGTCTTCCTGCTTCATCCTGCATGGCAAACTCACCACTCTGTGACCGATTCATACACTGAGCCACCATAATATTTACCACCCGGCACTCGCAGACGTGATGCATCCGAACAACTGCATGCATATTGCATCACCTCGACATATGTTTTCAGGGAATATCTCTTTTATGCATTATTGCAAATCCCCCAGAGTTTTTGGTGCAACGCGGCCCTATGAATGAAGCAATCAAGGAGGGAGATGACACTCAGCGAGGTGAAGCTGCAGGCGGTTTCTCAGAATCTCCACGGGGCGGAAGAAGTCGTGGGCACTTTGCCCCCCGAGGCAAAAATAGATCACCTGGAGCTGGTTTCAGTCACGAGGGGGAAATACATTAGGATTAGATTATTCACAGTCCCCAGAGGACCAGAGCCACGGCCTTGGGTCTGACTTTGTCTCTTGCGCCACCAGCAGGTTGACCTCTGCGGCCGGGCGTGACGTGTCTGGATAGACGACCATGAAATTTGAGATATCAGGCCTAAGATGACAACCTCCTCCCCCTGTAGCCATACAAGCCTGTTAAATACTTCATGAGAGCATCCTTAACCCTCATATAAATACTTATTCAAAACTTTTTTGAATAAGTATAAAATGATATAAAAGATCACCACAGTTGTAAAACAGAAAACAAATATGATCAGAATTGAAAACCCTACATAGCCACGCCTCTAAATTAATTTGCATATATCCAGCTCTGTTCAGGTACTAAATAGAGCAAATCAATGAACATTTTCTGTTGAAATGTCAGTGTCTTTGCTCCAGGTTCTTCCTCAGTCTCTGATTCTGGCTGCAACATATACAAACATCTTTAATAACTCAACCTTGCTTTTGTTTTTATCAACTTGAACTAACCTAAAGGCTGAGAATCTTTATAGATATTGCTTCAGAAAAAAACAAACAAAAAAAAGTTTCTGAGCTTTGTTGTTAAGGAAGGAACATGAAGTCATATGTTCATGTATGTGAGGAGCAGACAGTCAGAGTGAAGTCTACAAGCGGTTGCCAGATAAGCCTGGAAGGGCACCAGAAACAGACATGTTGTGCATGTTCCCAAACACACCAAAAATATGATGGGAAAAGGGCATTTCTGATGAAACCCATGGTCCATAGCTTCCATTCCAGGTCCTCAGGAGAGGAACAGGGTGCCACCCAGCTGCACCACCCACTGCAACACACTGTCACTGCTCCAACGCTCTGATCCACAAACATGGTCCACAACTCCTCCTCCTCCTGCTCCTCCTCCTCCTCCTCCCAGTCCTCCCTCCATGGAAAAAGTTGCATTGCGTGGTTGGACGGAGGTGGGGGGGGGGGGGTGTTGGAAGGGTGAGTTAGTGTGTGCATGTGTATGTGTGTTGCAAGAGGAAAGGGAGGTAGGGGTGTGTGTGTGTGTGTGTGTGTGGGTGGGGGGGGGGGGGGGGGGGGGGGGGGGGGGCGTTGGGAGGGTGTTTCCCCAGCGGGACGCATTAACAAGCCCATCCAGTTAAATGTAGCCCCTGCATTACCTAATGTACCGGCCCTTCTCCAGCAGTGTAGGAGACAGCAGCATCCATTATTGATCAGATGGAGCTTCGCCTCTGAAGCTGGAAGCCTGGTGGAGGGAGAGAGATGGAGATGGAGATGGAGAGAGGGAAGGAGGAGGAGGAGAGAGGAGGAGGAGGGTAGAGGACCGAGGAGGGAGGGGCAGAGAGGGAGAAAGAGGAGAGAGATTTGTTGTGAAGGGGAGATAAGTTGAAGAGATGATTATTGGGATTTCACTCTCATCTCGCTCTTTATCACTGTGTCTCCCCGAATCCACTCACATCCCGTCGTCCTCAGTCACGTCTCTTCCTCCTCCTCCCTCCTCCTCCTCCTCCTCCTCCAGTCCCGGACCCTCACTGTTCCCTCTCTCTCTTTCTCCTTTCATAGATGATTTGTAAGCATCGATCACGTTCCTCGCTGCCTCTGGAGGAGCGGCGTCGCCGGCATCATCATTATCCACATCACCATGAGCGGCCATGTTTCCTTTTTTTAATCCCTCCATCTTCCAATCACTCCATCATCCAGCCATCCATCCCTCTCGCTCTCCCTCCCTGGTGGCTTCGGCTGGGGGGGAGAATCTGAATTTCACAGGAGCTCATTGGAGATTTGGTTTCTCTGCCTCACTCCTCTCTCTCTCTCTTTTCGTTGTTTGTGTTTCAGTCTCTTTTTTTCCTCTCTCTCTTTCTGCCTGGCTTATTAAGTACCCGCTGCCATTCAAGCCAAGAGCTGAAAACAAGCATCAGTATAAGATCTTTGGCTTCGCCATCAGCCACAGTGCTCTGGATGGATTCTGACTTCTGGCTGTATCTGAATTACACTCGATATCTGCCTTTACAAACCGCCCTCTGTTCTATGCATCTGTTTTCACTACACTTTTTATGTTTAGCATTGTATGAGTAATGTTTCGATTTGCTTTATGTAATGCCACTCCTAACTGTGTAAGCCGTGGCTCTGGTTAATGAGCCGCTTGGAGTTGAGTTTAGTGTGAAAATAGACGTGAAGCTGGTGAATCTTCTAGCGGAGCCGCAGCAGAGTTTTCTCTGCAGGAAGCGAGTCCGAACATCCAAGTCTGCCCTTTGCCTTCATCATTAACTGGAAAAAAGGAGAATTTCTTGAAGGATTTTGCTCCTCATTATAATCCTCATTGATTCAAAGGGATGTAGAATGGCTGGATGGAGTATTTGTACTTGCCCCCTGCTGCTCACATTGAAGCTATGGAACATTTGTTTCATCAGAATTGCTTCAGATGCTACTCCATGATCCCACTCTTAGTGCAGGTGGAATGATATGTGTGGTCCATTCCTGCATAAATCTCATTACTCTGATTGGCTGTCTGGCCTGCCACACCTGTGACTTTACTGTCCTTGTAAAACAATGAAGCTTATCAACATGCAGCCAGATATGTTGGAGCTAGAACCAGAACCGAACCTGGGGATGGACCAGAGCCCGAGGAAGAACCTGAGGAGGAACCAGAGGCTGAAGAAGAACCTGAGGAGGACCCAGAGACTGAGGAGGAACCTGAGGAGGAACCAGAGACCAAGGAAGAACCTGAGGAGGAATCAGAAGCTGAGGAGGAACCAGAGACTGAGGAGGAACCTGAGGAGGAACCAGAGACTGAAAGTGCTGCTCACAGGAACTCACCTCCACCCAGCTGAAGAGCTCAGAGTGCTGAACGCCACCCCAGAAAACATCCCTGCAAGGACCTGGATCCTTGCCTTTCTTCCCAGTCAATACTTTTTGATCCTACACATCTTTCGATAAGAGGAGTGTAAGATCCGATGAGTTCAGGTGAGTTTTTCTTTTTTTTTTAGATTCTCCACAGTGAAAAATCTTCACCTGAACCTCAACTTTGCAGTTTGTTCTGATATTCCCAGAGATCCAGAATGTGAGGAAATCCTGCTGTGAGGTGGAGAGGATTCGAGCCTATGTTTAGCGAAGTTCAGACCTTGAACTGGACTCCCTCATAGTAAAACAGCTGAGCTGGTGTGAGTGAGTGTCTTTGTGTTTGTCCTGATGTGTATATGTGTGTCAGTGAGTCTTGTTTTCACTTGTCTGTTTGCATTATTATTAGGCTGTTTTCCTCAGCTACTGCGTGTTATGTGTTCATTATGAAGTGTGTGTGTGTGTGTGTGTGTGTGTGTGTGTGTGTGTGTGTGTGTGTGTGTGTGTGTGTGTGTGTGTGTGTGTGAAGTGGAGTCTACTGGGGGCCAGGCTGAATTATTGATGGGGTTTCAGTGCAGAATTGTGTGACAGTTAGCTTTAATTTCCCATTTAGCTGGAATAGGGATAGACAACAGTGTGCTAACTAATCAATACAACACAACATGGCAACACACACACACACATACACACATACACACACACCACTGCTGAGCGGATTACATGCAAACACACTCACACTGCACATGTCATACAAACACGCACGGAAACAGTTCAGACAAAAATAAACACAACATGTTAAAAGTGATCTAAAGGAATTCAAGCGCTGATGTTTTCATGGAAATCAAACAGACAAGCCAACTTTCTGATCATGTTGCAAAAGGTAAAAAAAAAATAAATGTATTTCTATTAGTGGTTAAAATACCCCATAAGAACAATGCAGTTGTCACTCAGCTGTTCTCAAGTACATGATTGTCATCTTGTCTGTGTCCGATCTGTCTGATCTGGCAACCCCTAACTCATCCTCCAATCTGCAACCTGTGAAGGTGCAACCTGTTTTGCTAGTTTTCATTGATCAATGCAAATTACTTGGCGACCCTGAAATAATGTTTAACTGTTCTGTGTTTAATAACTGTCAGTGAATCTGTATGGTGCGGGCAGGTGTGTGTGGGTGTGTGAATGTGTGTGTGTGTGTGTGTGAGAGAGAGAGAGAAAGTGACAGCTGCCAGATAAGTTTGTTGTTTTTCAGTGGTTATAGCTGACTCTGCATCATTATTTTAGACACATCCAGTTGGACTCCATATATTGGAAAGCACAAAACGCACAAAACGCATAGTACAACATTATAGCAGGAAGATTATTGCAATATTGCTACAGTAAAAATACTAATAACACAAGTGGAAGCTATAACAGCTTCTACCGGATCAGTCACGCATACAGGTGGTACAGGCTGCTCCACATGGTCCATCTGTGCAACAGGGGTCTGGAATCTTATCACATGCATTGATCTAATGACTAATGAACATTTTGAGGACACAGAATACGATTTTATTTCTCCATCCAGAGTGAGGAATGAAAAGATGGGGGCGTTACAAGGCTGTTTGTAGACGTTCACCAGCCTGTGTTCTGCAGCCTGTTGTGTATTAGATCCACAGAAACCTGATGTGACAGTGACAAACACTTGTTGCTTTCTTGGCCGATTTGAAATGTCTTCATGATATTTAGGATATCATGCAGGAGCAACATGCAGACTGTGCTGTGATGAGGCCAAACCTTCCTTTGGTGCCTGAGTGGCTGAAAAAGCAGAATAGAGTAGCTTCAGATACAAATCTCTCAACAGTCTTTCCTCAGGTGTGTTGGTCAGACGATGCTGTGTGTCCCGGGACTCTGACGTCGTGGCCTGCATGTTCACTGTTCTGTCTTCTTACAGTCAGCGTGTGAACCCTGCTGCTCTCCCCCGAATGAGAAGCAGGGCTTTAATTTTTCCTCACTCCTCCACCTCTCCTCCGTCTCTGCCATGTATCGATCTCCACCTGAAGTCGGATGATGATCGGAGCCGCTACGCCTCAAAGAACAATTAATTGTGCATGTGATCGATGTTCATCCAGAAATCAATAGACACTCTGCACTCCTCTCCAAGTGTGTTGTGTGAAGTATGATAGTGTGTGTGTGTGTGTGTGTGTGTGTGTGTGTGTATATGTGTGTGTGTGTATGTGGACTTGTTAGAGTTGTACTTTTGGCTGCTCTGTGCTAACTTTCTCCACTAGGACTGTTTTTATGTCACCACAGCTGTGAGTCCATATTAACATCACTAACCTAACTATCATTTCCTTGTGTACAGTACAGTACAGTACAGCTGCTTTACATGTGAGTAGAAGGTATTTCCGTTTTCTATTCAAGTGCTTTTGGATTATTTCAAAACTAAGAAAATTTGAGGTTTTATGTTCTTAGTACCATATCCTGTATGTCCTATTTATTATTACAGAAAACTACAAAAATCAATAAGGTCTTGGAATCTTTAAGGGACACAGATGATCTAAACTTTATTTTCTAAATGGTTATTTGCCTTTTATGAACATGATGAAAAAATTACACAATAATTTAAAGGCTAAAAACAAAAATCTGATAGGCTGACATACACCTCGGAGCTGTGTGTCACGTGGCTGCTCATTCATGTCAATTGAATCCATTCATATATTCATATACATCCACACATTTCCATTTATTCCGTATTTGCCCACATAAACACATACACACAGGCTCCAGCAGCTCCACCTTGGTGCTCCTGGATGTAAAATCAATCATCCATCCTTATGGATGATGTGGAAGCACGGAGCAACCTTGGAATGTAGTTTTCTCCATCAAATCATTGTTTTCCATTTTGTTAGTGTTTTGCTCTGTTTTTTGCTTGAAGCGACTCCAGGAGGAGAAAATGAAGCCGAGAAGTCGAAATCGACAAAGGTGCAGAGTCAGAGGGTTGTAGATGTGGAGGATCGCCACAGCATGAGGTGACTGCCTCAGTATCCTCCCAAACCACTGTAATCCTGTGATGTTTTCATTCATGTCAACAGGATGGACAACACGGTGCATGAGGGGTTAGCGTTGTCGCCTGACAACAAGAAGATCTGACAAAACCGAAAACTGAAAGTTTGCATGTGGAGTTTTAACCTACAGTCCAGAAACATGCATGTTCAGGCTGATTGTAGACTGTTATTGCCTTAGCTTTGACCACACTGTACAAAGAGTGTTTTTAAGCTGTCAAGGATCGTGTGCTTTTGCATTTTCACCTTTCTTATATTTTGTACTTTTGTACAAGTTTTGAATTGCTTTTATTAAAGTGTGTGTTTTGTTGAATATTTTGTTTTGTCATCAGAAGAAAACGGTTCAGAGAGAATGAAACAAATGTCGTCCCTTACGGAGGATGATCAGAGGATGTATACTGTATCTACTGCAGCTGATGGAGGAGGAGAAAGAGGAGGAGGAGGAGGAGGAAGAGGGAAGTAAGGAGGTTCAGGTTGGACAAGAAATTAAAATGCTGGAGAGAGGCAGACGGACTAAATGAGCTGAGGAGCAAGACGGGCAAGGCCACCCAGCTGAGTGGCCTCATAAAAAAATAAACAGGAAATCTGCACCCAGGATGGGGCGCTTTCCTCCTGCCACCCACCGGCACATTCGGTTGGTTGGATGGTTGGAGGGAGGGAGGGAGGGAGGGGTGGAGGGAGGGGTGGAGGGAGGGAGGGGTGGGTGGGGTCATAAAGTAGGGGTGCCCACTTCCTCTGCCCTGCCAGACTGGGGCAAACCTTAAACCCCTCCCCTTCCCCCCGAGGGCCAAAGTCAGACAGTGAGGGTGGATGCAGAGATGAATTTTTGATTTGGGAAATGGAAAAATGATAAAAAATACATTATAAAAATACATGATAGCACTATAGAGTGTTGCCTTAAAACAGCACTTTCAATTGATGCAATAAAACCACAGGATCGGATGCGATTATTTTCCTTTTACGCTCCAGTTTATGCAAGCTGGCCACCAATTAACCTGAGATAGTGATTGATTTTGACCTTAATAAGGACAAAGAATAGAAACGTGCTTCTGAGTTTATATCAAAGATTAATTCAAAATTGATTCTGATTTCAGCACTGACGCCCCGTGTCTCAACAGTAAAGGTCAGAGGGTGATTGCACTACAAACTCATCGTGCCCTGAAAGACAAATTTCAGGGGAACAAAAGCAGATTTCACTCTCAGAAAGACGGAGACGAGAGTTTGAATCGCACGCGGACCAACATGTAATTAAAGAAGCAGAGGATAACAACTGTCGGGACAGTCGTCCGTCTAGGATTCTGTGAAAAACACCCAGTGCATGCTGGGAGATATCCATGGCGAGACACGGACGGGTGAAATATTAATGAGATGTAACATTTTTGCAGTGAGGTAATTTTTTTTTTCTCTCTCCTCGTCCTGCTCAAAGCGTCAGCAGGTATGTTGTCACCTCTTAAAACACACATGACGACACACACACACACACACACACACACAGCACTTCTGCTGGTCCAGACAGGGCCTGTGTGTGCGTGTGCATGTGCTTGTGTGTGTGTGTGTGTGTGTGTGTGTGTGTGTGTGTGTGTGGAGGCCATTTGCAGGTAGGGGGACGAACACGTTGTGGCACTCAGAGGGCGGCTGCAGCCTCTCGGTGTGCGCGATGCGTGATGCGCCCCGAGCTGGCAGCGGAGGCGAGTGTGAAAGGTAAAGCGGAGACTTTCTGAGAGTGTGTGTGTGTGTGTGTGTGTGTGTGTGTGTGTGTGTGTGTGTGTGTGTGTGTGTGTGTGTGTGTGTGTGTGTCACTCACGCATTGTCCACTTTCAGATGAAAGAAATAAAAAAGATGTCACATCGCTCTTGGATGTTTCATCATCTCCTCCCAGATGTTGTGAGGTTTAGAGTTTTACCTGTAGCACAACTCAGAATTGCCAGAAGAACTGTTTTGTCCTTTCATCATTATGACAGAAATACAATTTGAGTTAATTTACCTGAATTAATGAGGCCAAAAGCTGTAAAACTAAACATAAACTTTTAAGTCGTGCTCCTCTGTTCTTGGAGATCTGTTGTCCGGAGGAGCCACGTGATGCTGCTCACAGCAACAGATTTTTCTCCCAGCAACTCGATCGAGCTGCAACTTCAGCCCCTAGATCTTCTTCTTCTCCCCTGTTTTTTTTTATTTTTTACACTTTTTTTATATTTTGGATCTCCTATCAGTCAAGAAGCATTGATTAAGTGGAGTGGTGTTTCTCCCCACAGCTCCTGTCCCCTGTGGCTCAGTGAGAGCGGCCCTTGATGAGCTGTGGAGAGTGTTTCTGAAGAACACTGCTTCGCTGATCACTTTAATCACCCAACGCAACGTTTTCAGATGTGAGTGTGCAGCTCGCACTGTGGTCGTGTCTGTAGTTGCTCTGTGATCTGGAAGGTCAAACAACCTCAGCGGACGATAAGTTCTGTATGTGTTGTGCTGAAACACCTCTCCACTCCGCTCCTGAGGACTCTGCATCCTTACTCTGTGGATGAAGCCGATTCCTCCATCTTTGTTTTCCCCCTCTTGTTTTCCTGCTGGAAATGTATGCAGATGGAGGAGAGAAAGGAGCAGATAGAAGAAGGGGGAAGAGGTGGCGTGGAAATGAGGTCGGCATTTGGGTTAAAAAAAAAAAGACTGGATCCAACTGAAGGAAAAGAAAGAAAACGTTGGGAGACAAAGAGAATGAGCGAGGGAAGGAGGAAGACGAGAGAGAGAGAGAGAGAGAGAGAGAGAGAGTGAGAGAGAGAAGGAGGACAAGGCCCACCACACTCAGCTACAGGAAAGACGGCAATTAATAATTTACATCATCTGTCACTGTGCGCTCCACTGGACCACTCAACAAACAGCACCCGTAATTTAAGGCAAAAACACACACACGCACACACATGCAAGGAAGGACAGTGCATACCCCCCCCCATACCCCCCCACCCCCACCACCCCTCCCTCCCTCCCTCCCTCACTCACACACAATCACAAAAGAAAGAAGAAATGCATGCAAGTGAGGGGGCTACATTAACACACACACATATGCACAAACAATTGCGGTCGCATGCAAGCAGCTCCACACACACACACACACACGCACACACGCACACACACACACACGCACACACGCACACACACACACACACAGATGCAGCACTGAGACTCACCGGCTCGGTCTCTGCTAAAAGTGAAACAGCAGAGATCAAACGCGGCCCCGTGCTCTCCTTCATATCAGGCGTTTCCTACCCCAAGCCGGACCTCTGCCTCTCTGAGGCTGCGCTCCAGAAGTGTGCCGCTCTCCCAGCCCTGCCTTTTGTCTCCGCGGCGGCCATGTTAAATTCATGCCGTGTATGTCACTGCGAGCTGCCACCCGACAGTAAATATTTGATACGCTTCCCATCCCGCCGAGAAATTCCCCCAAGCCTCGCGATCAGACCTGTTGGGGGAGGACCTAAACCGATAGCAGCCATGTTAAATTTACAGCGTTTGTTTTGGAGAGTAAAAAAACAAACGCCCGACAAACGCCCACGTGGGGCGGCCATCATTGATCTGCTGTGTTTGCACATGGCCGCCCGGCTCCAGATCAAAACGCTTTGGATACTGGAAGTTATTTCACAGGGCCGTTTAGCACGTCTACCATGCTTTCCAACCTGTTTTAGCTCATAGTTTTGGTCTCAATTATAGTCCGAAATCTCACTGAGAGATGAGAGCGACCAGGAGGATAAAATGGAGCATTTGAGACCAAAAGCAAAGGCAGAAGCAGAGTATTTAAGGGTAAAGTGAGCTGCATGTGTTCTTCTAGACATCTCACTCAAGTGTCTAGCGATGAATCCACTTACTTGCAACTCGACCTCCCTCGAGTCCGAACTGTGACCTGGATGAGTCAGAACCTATAGACGGAGGGTAAATATTGGATGTAGCGTTCATTTAGACTCAAATACCATTTGGAGTAAGTGCAAAGATGTTGTTTCATGTCTGCAGGACTAGGCAGCCTTTTAATATTAGCCGGTTTACAGCACTTGATGCCCAATCAGTGAAATTCACCTTTCTCTTTGGAGATGAGAAGCTCCAGTAGAGTCCACAGGGGTTTTCTATTACCCACGCTGATGCTTAGCCTGGATGAGCAGACTGCAAAATAATTTATGTACGTGAGAGTTTCAAAAACAGCAGCATGTATTATAGCATTTTTAAAGCTGTAGTCCACCTGCTCAGTGATTCTCAGCACAATCACAGACAAGTTCATAAATTGGGGAGAGTGATTAAAAACACCTGCAGAACTTCGTTCTGGACACAGAAGAAAGTTTAGTGTCTGTTTCAAGCTTGGTCAGATTTTCCAATACTTCTATGTCAACAAACCAATGCAGATGGTGAATTCTGATTATTCAACTATCCAGTGCTTTGTCACATGTCATGGGAGGGCTCCTCCAGACACTTGTCCCTCAAGATTTTAAGATGCAGAAGGACAGCTCATGTGTGCATATCTCCAGTGGAAAAAAAAGAAGAAGAAATAAAACAACCAGTTGTTTCAAATGCAAAACCTTCAGGACATGGGTTTGCAGAAAACCCTGCATATTTCCACGGTGTAAAGGCAGCATGGAGCCGAGTCTGAAGTAAACAGCAACAATACCCAGCAACTGTGCTTCCACCGCAATAAAGTTGGAACAGCACAAAACTAACTTGAAACTGATTTTCATCTTCAGAAAACATCCAAAAGCATCACCACATCCTTATTCATGTATAAATTAAGAATCTAGATGGGTTTTGAAGTGGAATATGATATGTGACACGACCCTTCAACATAATAACTGTCCCCCCCAAGGTGTGAGAATCAATGAACACACAAAGTCCAAGTCAGGTTTCTGGTGGAATGTCAGAGTCTCTGCTCCTGGTTCTTCCTTAGTCTCTGGTTCCTCCTCAGGTTCTTCCTCAGTCTCTGGTTCCTCCTAAGGTTCCTCCTCAGTCTCTGGTTCCTCCTCAGGTTCCTCCTCAGTCTCTGGTTCCTCCTCAGGTTCTTCTTCAGTCTCTGGTTCCTTCTCAGGTTCTTCCTCAATCTCTGGTTCCTCCTCAGTCTCTGGTTCCTCCTTAGGTTCCTCCTCAGTCTCTGGTTCCTCCTCTGATTCTGGCTCCAACATATCAGGATGGATGTGAATGCATTGCTCCATAGCTGCATAATACAAGTTGCTAACTTCAGGAAAAAAAGATAAGCTCCAATCTTTAGCAAGGAATGTAAAGTTGTGTGGTTATTCATGATGATGACAACCATTCTAGGTGAGCTAGCTGAATTTTGTCATCACTTTAAAAGAACATTTCTCTTCAGTCAGAGGAATAAGCAGGACTAGCGTGATGATGGAGCTGAGTCATGGTATTTTCCTGGTTTTCTGACTCATCATTTCAGCTTGTTTGTTGAGTAGCCACAGCATGAAGCTGGGGGCCGAGAAGCCCAATTCTTTATTATTTAATACTATACCTCA
The DNA here is from genome assembly GCA_029224185.1 of Karalla daura. Lineage (NCBI taxonomy): Eukaryota > Metazoa > Chordata > Actinopteri > Chaetodontiformes > Leiognathidae > Karalla > Karalla daura. The sequence continues at coordinate 19,976,424 of CM055204.1, read as the reverse complement.
CCCCTCAGAAAAACAAAAAAAAACAACCTCTGGAAGTATCACATCTGAGAAACTCAGAACTCTCTGCACAATGACACCTTCCTCTGCGGCCATGACATCATAGACGAGTGACATCATAGGTGCTGAAAGGCGCTAAAAGAGGTGACTTCACCGGTCACTGCTGCAGCCTGAATAGTTTATGAACGGCTGAGTGGGAAGAGTCAAACTGTCTGTTCCCTTCACAGAGGAGAAGCAGGAGGAACAGTGTGGCCAAGGCTCGGTGACTGCTGTGTGAATGTGCTGAAACCAAAACTGTTCAAAAAAAAAAAAAGGAGGAAAATATGTCGGGATGTTCCCACAGACACGAAAAACGGAGCCAGGACTGACTCTGTGCCACCCAACTTCCTGGTGAAGGGCGGCGTGGCCTCCAGGTGTCGTTACAATAATCAGAAATTTAAATACAGATTTGAGTTTTGACAAGGCTGCTGGGCGTGATCGCACATCGAGACAAGGTCAGTGACACAGACACACACACACACACACACACACACACACACACACACACACACACACACACACACACACACACAGACAAACACACTCTGAACAGGAAAACATTTCAATTTCACACTTCACCTGCCGTAAAAATATCTGTTTGTGTCCCTTAGACTCACTCTGACACACACACACACACACACACACACACACACACACTCTCACATGGAGGTGTTGTCAGTCACTCACCATTGCGCTGCTTTCCAGATTATTTCAAGTACGTCCGAATGGGATTTGCGGATGCGACACCTGAGCCGAAACTTTGCCTCCAATTGCAGTTTCAAGGGGATTATCGAGGGAACTCCTCGTTGTGGATTTCAGCGTTTCTGTCGTTATCTAGCTGACTGAACGTGAAGAAAACATCTCTATAGATCGATAAAAAGACAAAACAAAATAAAGGAGGTGTAGATTCTGTTTCTTTGGTTACTTTGGTTTGGATTGTGTCCTCAACTTCTCATGTTCAACCAAGTTGAAGATGTACAACAAGACGAAAAGACATTAAATGACGTGATGTGGAGGAGACTGTGATGTCATCACTGCTATCAACAGAGTTTATGTGTATTTACCTCAAATACAAATAATCGTGTAACATATCAACCTGCCGCTATGGCTGGAATCATGCTGAAGTGAATTATGTAACAGAAGAAACGTCGTAACCGTAAAGAAGAGCAGAGGGGGGTAAAGTTCAGCTGTAGCTCCATATCTGCAGTCTGAGATGGGACTGACACGACCAGTGAGATAAAAACCAACGTATAATCTTGTTGTTTTTTTTTAATCTATCAACAACAGAGAATGATAAAAAGCAGCTGCACAAAAGATATTCTATGCGGCAAATTCCACATTAGGAGAGAAGCCTTTAATCCTGCGTGTTTGCTCCGCGGGCGCTCATGAATTGTGTGTTTGACCCGAGGCTATGAAAGTCTTGCTGTATTGTATGACAGCTCGAGCTGAGAGATCGCCTGGCTGTTTAATTCGTCTGATCGTTTGATCCTGGATAAATATAAACCGAGACCACACCAAGCAGAAGAGCCGGGAAAAGAAAAAAGGCACAGAGAGGGAGAACGAAAGGTGCTAATTGCAGCATGGAGGACTCTCAGATTGAGGTATCCAGGTCCACGGACGTCACTTCATCACACGCCGAACCTGCTGTTAACGCCACAGCAGGAAGCTGTGAACTCTTGGAACATGGCCGAACGATCTTCAGAAACCAAAATACACGTTTTCTCAGCAGGTGGAGAACGAGCGTGGTATACCTGATATCTAGAAATCAACTCTAAAAGCTGACTGGGAGCCTGCGGTTTGATGCAATCCTGAGGCCGATCATGAAATGAGTTGCATGAGTTCTGATGTGTACGAGGATGAGCTGGAAGACTCAAATCAAACGTTCATCTACCAAAACTGCGGCTAAAAGGGGAAGTTCCTGCCAAGTAACGGCTTTTGTGTGATGCTGATTCTAATCTGCGACCAGGTGAGTCAACAACGCCTCCCGGCTCGCGTTGGTGCCAAAATGCTGTTTGTCTCTCTGAGCTATCAAACCTGACAAGAAGATAATTTCCGCTCTGGGACAATAAAATGTAGTTGATTGATTGACTGATGTGACATGTGGCATAGCAGGGGTAATAAATTCTTAATCTTGAAACGAAAACAAGATGAGTAGACAATGTCACATCACATAGGAGTAAATCTGGATGGAAGTTTTGATGACTAAATTGTGATCAGGTGACAGAGCACAAACTTAAATGAAAACGCGTGATGTAAAAGTCATAAAACGATACATGTGAAGGTCTGTATCAGTCTGATTGAGCTGTTCAGACTGTCATTAAAACATAAGGAATGGGCAGCGTAATCACATATTTCCTCAGACTGTTGTACTAAAATGATAATTTACAAACCTGAAGAATGTAAATATGTAAAGAATTTCATCAGCTAGTTCATCGAAACACATCTTTGTTAGCTTCATATATGGCGTATTTGTGTGCTGTGCTAATAGGTGTTTCTATTAGACTGTGTCCTAGCACGTGATGGTGGCCTGTAATGTTCCGCTGCAGCCACAGTTTGAGGCCTCCTCCTTCGTTCCACTCTCTCGGCTCTGCTGAAACACGTCTCCTGCCACTTATGAAGTGTAAAAGTCGGCCTCACACATGAGCACACACATCATAACCCCCAACACGTACAGTCTTTAAATACACAAACCACTCTAACACACTTACTGTGTAGGACGCCCCCCAGACTGTGTGTCCTGCTGTTGGTCGGACCTCCAGGCCTCATCAATATTGTAAACTGGTACTTAGCGGACAAAAGACAGCAAAGACCAGAGCAGAGGACACCTGGGGCAGAGAGGCAGAGCAGCGAGGCGGTGCCACCAGAGAGGCCTGACTTCAGTTTGGCAGACTGTGTGTGTGTGTGTGTGTGTGTGCGTGTGTGTGTGTGTGTGTGTCTGCAGCTCCTCTTCCTCTCATTTACCGGTAATGATGAACGATACACACAGATAAAAGCACAAGATGGCATCAGACTCTGTTTCCCTGCTATTCCTTTATGTCCAGCAGCTTAGGGGACTTTGCATAGATGCTATTAGGTTTACTCCTCCAGCTAACGCTGCACAGCTCTGGCTCTACTCTGGACAGAGGAGGTGGAGGAGGAGTAGGAGGAGGAGAGAGTAAACATGACTCTTTCCTTACACATTTTTTCCTGCACTTGATGAAAAGAATGACTATTCATTGGTTGCGTCTTAGCACTAGTGTTTGTGAAATCTCATTCAGTTCTGCAAAACACACTAGATGTGCATGGAGCGAGCTGTTCCTTATCTTCCTCAGTCATCTTTAAAATTGACCCTAACCCTCGATCGTGACCAGTATCACCCGGGGGACTTGTTGAACCTCCAACTCGTCGCAGAATGAGCCTCGATAGGGTTTGACATCACCTTAGAGCAGCTCTGCTGACAAAACTGGTGTTTATATTGCTCTCTGCAGAAGAATTAGTCTGAGATTTAGTCACACCACCTGTGTTTATGTACTATCTTAGAAACTAAGAGGAAAAATCAGACCTGCTGGGACCTACTGAAAGAAAGGTTCAGAGACACCAGAGATGACTCTATACTCCCTCTGTCTGCCTGAACCTTCAGTTCTGGCTCTTTCAACATGTTTCTTAAACCCTGAGCTGCTGTAACTGGAGCTGCTCTCTGCCCAGCAGCAGCTCGCTGTGGTCGCACTGGGCCGACTCCGCTCCGCGGTGACAGGAAGGCGGACCGTGTGAATACAAAGCAGGCGAAGGCCCTCAGTCCTTCCTGGATGTCTGGTGGCAGTGCTATCCACCAGTCCACCGAGTCTCCCAGCTTCTTCATATCAAAACGCTGTTTTGAGTGATTTAATCTTACTGTTTTACAGATGTTTTTCAGGTTTCTGCACTGATGGTACTTGATGGTTAATGTGTGACTCTGTGAAGCAGGAGTGAAGGGGAAGGAGAAGACGTGGAGCGGTTGGCTGTGACCGGCAGTCGGAGATGTGTGAGGATGTGTTTACGTCTCCTCCTGCCACTCAGCCCGCATGTCCGCAGCATCGGCTCAGTTAACAAAATCAATAAGGCTGCGTGTGTGTGAACGTGTCGTGAGGAGTGTATGTGAGGGCGACAGCGGGGGTGGGGGGGTGGGGAGGTGGGGGTGTGAAGAGTGAGCACGAGCTTGCCTCTGTGTGTATGTGTGTGTGTGTGTGTGTGTGTGTGTGTGGGTGTGCAGGCAGGTGAGAGAGAGTCGTTCCCAAGGCGGGACGTCCCCTTTCCCTGGCATCAATTATTGAGGCGCCAGGACACACTGAGAGCTCCGGTGGGGGGGTCAAAGGTCAGGGGACCAGGGCTCTGACGGGCTTTCAGGGTCCTCAGTGTCCCTCACCTTATCCGCACGCGCACGCACACACACACACACACGCACGCACAGGGTGCATTAACTCACACACAGAGCAGGAGGTCAGAGGACAGATCCTCTTTTATGTACTTTAGGTTCAATATACTCCAGCGCTGCTCATTTTACACTGAGACCCATCATAGTTTGATTTTATCATATTCATGATCACAACCTACTTTGAAGATGCTGTTTCATGGATAAACAGTGGAGAGTTTTGCTTGGTCCAGTTCTACCAAAATGGTCAGATCTAACTGGGCAAACTGGAGGTTGGGACTGCGGTTGAGTCTCAGCCTGTGACTGCGAGCTGATGTCCATCTCATCATCTCATGTCCGCATAGGTTCACTCCATGTTTAGTTTCCTTCCAAAAAGAAAAGAAAAAGACATCAGATTCTGCTTTGTCTCCATTTCTTTGTCATCTTTGCAGCTTTGTCACTTTCAGCTCGTTGCTTTATGTCTGAGCCACGACTTTAGTCCAAAAATATCTAGGATTAGGCTCCAAGTTGCTCCTATAGTTGAGCATATTAGCGAATCACTGAAGACACTCAAAGGAAATCTCTTAACTTGTGTTTCACAGAGGGTGATTATTAGTCATCTTACAGATTCATCACATAGGTTTCCTTCCACAGTCCAAAACATGCAGTTAAGGCTAAACGACTGAATGAATGAATGAATGAATGAATGAATGAATGAATGAATGAATGAATGAATGAATGAATGAATGGAACCTCTGCTAAAGGCCACATCCCACCTTGCAGTGAGGGAGGTCTGTGACCTCGCTGCACAGAATAAATCCTGAATCAGTGACAGCTCTGCAGGTTTGTGTTTTTTGCAGCCTCTGCATGTGTGTGTGTGTGAATGTGTGTTTGTGTGTTTGTGTGTTTGTGTGTGTGTGTGTGTGTGTTTGTGTGTAGCCTTTGTACCTCGGCTGCACAAAGCGCTGTAAACGCCTCCCTGAAATCCCTCGCTCTCTCAGCAGCTCCAAGGGCTCAGGAGGACTTTACACCCCGAGACAAGATCATGAGGATTCACTACATTTGCTTCTCTCTTTCGCGCTCTCTCTCTCCCCTCTCCTCCCTCCATCCCTGTCTCTGTCCCTCCCTTACTCCCCCATCTGAACATGCTTTGAGGGAGTTACTCCATCATGTCTTCCCCCTTCGCCTCCTTTTCCTCCTTTATTTTTAGGAGGGCATTCTGGCCCTGAGACCACACAAATACCCCCCAACTCACCTCACTCACCCAATCTTTACCATCACCCCCCCAACACACACACACACACACACACACACACACACCCCTGCACCTCCACCTCCACCTCCACCACCGCTGGCTACATTAAAGGTAGGGATGGCTGATGCGTGTAGCGTTAAAGGGGCGGGCGGCCCAGCAGCGCCTGCCTGTGTCTGGGCCGAGGCCCGGCTCATGAAATATTGACGGGCGAGTGTCCCTTCCAGGAGCTGGCTCGCTCGGTCTTGGGTGGGTGGGGGGTGGAGGGGAGGGAGGGAGGGAGGGAGGGAGGGAGGGAGGGGGAGGAGGAGCAGGAGGGCCACATTAATATTTCAGACTGCAATCTCCTGCTTGACAAACTCTCCCACGTGATTGGGTAAAAAGCCGCTTGCATTGCCTAGCAAAGCACCAGCCCCTACCCCTGCTCCCCCTGCCCCCCTCCCCCTCCCTTCACCCTCTCTCCAGTCTCTCTCTCTCTCTCTCTCTCTCTCTCTCTCTCTGTATTCTGTGCTCGCTCGTCCTTCCTCTCACCTGCTTTTTAACCAAACTCAATTCTGTGAGTTTTGGATGATGATTGGTGTCTGGTGATGGTGTGTGCGTGTAGTGGTTGAGGGGTGGGGGGTGTGTGGGGGGTGTAGGGACGGGAGGGGGGGTAATTAATTACGGCCAGTGATTTTGGCCAGCCCCGGTAGTGGTGGGCCCCCGCTCTCGGCCTCTGGGGGCCCTGCTCGTGGGTCCTGCCGAATGAAGTGGCATCCATTTTTTATGAAGAGCAGGTTATCCTATTTAGTCAGATTAAAACAGGCGAGGAGGAGGAGGAGGAAGAGGAAGAGCAAGAGGAGGTGGAAGAGGAAAAGGAGGAGAGGGAGCCAGAAAAAAATAGTACCTTCCTCCCATTTACCCCTCTCCTCCTCCTCCTCCTCCTCCTCCCTGCTTTTCCGTCTGCTTTACTTTACTCTTGAGCTTCTCTCAAAAACAACCTTCCTCCCCCTCCCAACCTCCCTCCTCCTTCTCCACCTCCGCCACTCCCATCAACCCCATCTCACCCCCCCCCCCCCCCCCCCCCCCCCCCCTCCCCTACCCACCCACCTACCCATTAACCTGGTTATGGGTTCAGAGTGCTTTGCTGACCCTCTGCCAGGTGTGGCACCACCCTCGGTCTCTTCCATCTCTGTGGTTTTAATCTCTTCTTTTTCCATCTCACTTCATCGTTCCGTGCGCCTCACGTTGTCTCCTCTTTTTCTGCCATTTTAAAGTTTCACTTTTTACACTTTCTCCAGGCTGCAGATGAAGCTACTGGTCGCTTTCTTTCTCTTTAACGTCACACGTACTTACAAACACATCGACGAGGGGAAACATCAGTGCCACTGAAATTTGCAGCTGAGAAAATTAAATTCTGCTGTAAATAATTTAGTGCCGTCATCACGCTGGATGCTCCTTTGGCTCCGCCCACTGATATTTATGCAACCAATCGCATTTTTCCACTCTTGTTGTGCATAATCTTCCTATATATGGAAAAACTGCTGTGCTCCTAAGTCTTATGTGTGATCATGAGATTATATTTCTGAGGTATCAGAGTATTTGACTTTACTGAATTTTGAGCGGAGTGATAGCATGAAAACACATGTAGGTTTAACATTTAAAAGCATGCAAACAGCATTCGTACACTCATGCAAATTTCATACGTACACGGACCTCCTGTCTGCTAATCCACCAGCTAATGACTCGCACGCCGCAGACTGAGGCTGGATAAATGCTTAAAGGCCGACTGCCAGGATGGTTTACCCTCCTCTGGGCACCGGAGGTGTGAAGCAGATAAAAAATATATAAAAAGAGAGATATGTGCTCCTCCAGGACTTCATCACTACCAGAAGACACCCACACCGAGCAGCCCCCGGCGGGCAGCGAGGAGGAGGAGAGGAGCCCAACCCAAAAAGCCTAAAAGCAGGATGAATTAATAACACTCACACTTCTGTCATTTCCTAAAACATTTAGGTGATCAGCGGCGAGGAGAGCGGAGCAGAATGAAGCCGGGTGAAGCCCGACTTCTGCTTGTAGCTTGTTTTCTTCTTTTTCAGATTGTTTTCTTGCTCATGTGCAGAGAGGTCATCACGTATCTCAGTGTTTGAGACCTTTGCAGCTTCGCCCGAGAAGATCAAGACTTATTTGTTGCATATAAATATGAGTAATTAGAGTGAAGCTCTTGTGTACCCTTCATCATCAAACATGCCTAGAAGAAAAATGCGAAAAGTGTAAAATTCAGTCACTTTCAGCTTGTCATTTTCTGTCAGAGCCACAACTTTAGTCTGTTTTTGTGCTCGTCATTTGTCCATCCAACCATCATCTTACACTTTGTACCTTAACAGTGTCACAGAGGTCTCCAGGTCCAGGTCTCCATCCATCACAAAGACACACACTATCTCTCTCTCACTCACACCTAGGGGAAACCTAGAGTCTACAATCGACCTAAACATGCAGGGTTTTGGACTGTGGGAGGAAGACTAGGGGGGCACGTATCGCCTTCTAATAGTGTTCTGATCACAGATCAGAGGTTTTTATGACTCAGTCATAAACTCTTATTGAAGCATTTCACTATAACTGGCAGCAGAATGCACGTCTTTATAGAAGCTAAGTGAAACCTGTTTCCTCTTCCCTCTCCATGCTTCTATTTCAGTTTCTCCATCTCCCTCTCCACTCACTTCTCCCCTTTTGTCTATTTTTGTTATCTTCCTCGTCCCGTCTTCATCCACATGCGGCCCTGCCTCACCCCGTCCATCCCCACCTCCACCCCCACCTCCTTCCCTTCTCCTCTACCTGTCTGCCGCCCGCTGTGGGAGGTTTCTGCTAAATGATGCAGGAGGCGGCCGACAGAACTGTAACATGGCAGAGCCAATGGCACGTAAAAACCAGCATGGCCAGCATGAAACATCCTCCTGGGGTAGGAGGTGGAGGAGGAGGAGGTGGAGGGAGAGAGCAAAGGAGCGAGGCAGGTGGAAGCTGAGGGGAGGGAGGAGAGGACGGAGACAGAGCGATGAAAGGTGAGAGTGAGAAGGAAAAGAGGCGAAAAGGCGAAGACACACCGACCTAACATGGCCGCTATGAGAGCCAGAGAGACTCCATTACAGTCTGAAATCATAATTATTAAATGACAATTGTTGTCTTTTTAATAATTTAACTTGTATTTTTTTTCTCATTTTCCTGCAAGACTGAGCAGGCATGTTAAACTGAGTGAATATTAGTTGATAATAATGGTGATGATCTCATAATGATGAGCATAAAGAAGGTTTTTGTTGGAGTTTGTATTGACACAGATGAGAGGAAACTTTCCCCAAAACTATCATGAACATATCAGAGTTTTCTGTCTAGTTTATTTACTTTTAGTACCACCTTCCTTCAGTGTGCAGGTTGAAAAACCTTCCAGTGACCCATATGAGAGGGTAAATATGCAGTTTTAAAGATATAGACCGTATATTTATACCTTATGGAGCATAGACATTTTTGTTTTTAATTAAATTCTGTCCCATTTCTTAACCTTCCCTTGCACCTTCCTCCATTGTCTTTGTTCTGTTTGTCCTCATCAGTGGTTCTAGTCCAGATGAAAGCAGCTTTTGGAGAGTAAACATTCACCTCAGCAGCTCCACAGTTTGTTTTCGGGATCATTAATGTATAGACAGGAATGGAAAACGAGCTGACTTCACTTTTTGCTGCAGAGGAAGAAGTCGTGAGAGAAGCAAGATGCTGTTTTAGCGTAAGTCTGTCCAGATCTGTAACCTTTGGTTGCACCTTTATCCAGTAACACACACACACACACACACACACACACACACACACACACACACACGCAGTTGTTTTGAAGCAAATGACCACCTCAGCATATTTTCCAGTTACCTAAGTCTTGATCAAGATTTATTCTTTGGGATCATAAATATATCTACAGGAGTAAAAAATGAGCTGATTTTGCTATTTTGCTGCAAGGACCATTGGAAAAAAAAACATCCTGAAATAGAGTTTAATCAGTTGTGTTCCTTATCTTTTAATTGCATTTCCTCCAGTGAACACCGCACCTCTGTGCAAGTCCACAACATCTGAAACGAGCTCCAGAGCGAGTGAGGGAGGGAGGGAGGGAGGATGGATGGAGGACAGGTTGATGAGAGCCAGAAGAAACAGAATTGATGGAAGGGAGGAAGATGAAGGCAACGAGAGGAAGACACAAACACACACACGTACTCTCACTCCTACACACACACACACACTCTGGTTTGACATCCTTGACCCTAACCTCTGAACAAAGCAGCAAGCTGCTCTGATCTGCACCTCAGCCCACACACACACACACACACACACGCTCATGCTCTGTCTCTCCCTGCAGAGACGCCTGGGTAACAGAAATCATGACTCCCTGTTAGTGCTCGGGGCCCAGCCATGCAGATAATGCAGGGAAGTAACTCGGGAACACACACAGATTCGCACACGCCAGTGAATTTCCTAACGGCCGTGTTTTAAAGGACAAGGCCGGTGGGACGGACAGTGAGCGAGAATCAATGAGGAGGCCGGGACTCCCTGTGTCTCTGTGAGACTGAGAGCTGCACACGCTCATGTTTATCCGCCTACCCCTGTGTGTGTGTGTGTGTGTGTGTGTGTATGTGTGTGTGTGTGTGCGTGCGTGTGTGCGTGTGTGTGTGTGTGTGTGTCTTTCGGCATGCATTCGTTTGCACTACTGTGTGTCTGAGCATCACGTATCAGACGCAGGCTAGTGCCCTCTTGTGACTGCAGACCTGTTTGAATAACAGCCGATGAATAATCCTGCTGCTGCTGCTGCTGCTGTGCTTTTATTTGAGGATTAATTTTAGTTGAAACATGAAATCTGTCTTTTGGAACAAGGAGCCGGACGAGCTGACAATGCAAAATTCATTGAACATGTAGCAAAACTAATAGTCTAACACCAGAGGATTACAACGACTGAGAAAACTGAAACAGAGTTATGATCACATACATTATATAGATTGACTCTGGACTAAGTCAATAATTCATCTACAGCTTGAGGGTGTGTGTGTGTGTGTGTGTATGTGTTGACTGGTTTAAGTACATTACATTCTTAATCAGTTATTGTGGAAGCCTGAACTCATCATGCATGTTGGTTTCTACTAAATGGCTATAGATGCCTCAGCTGACACTCTCAGTTTTTATTTGTTTCTTAATTTTTCCTTTTTTGAACAAGAACAACAACAAGTGAGGACAACTGTTGCCTTGGCTGCTTGTTGGTGCGTGGGTCTTTAATGAAAACAAAACCAAATTTAACCAGAAGAAGAAGAAGTTTCACAGAGATCATCTTGACCCAGCAGTTTAACAAGTGTGTCCTTAAGTATTGCACTTTAAACATCATTTCATTTTAATGTTGCTGTTGCCATGCCAAGGTAGACATTTGTATTCTGCTGTTTTTTAATCATTTTTTAATGTCACAGGTCAATAAAACGCTCTTTGAAGTTTTGTCTGTTAATCGTCAACATGTGGGGCAGACGTCCACAGGCTGTAAACGTAAACACAGGAGTACCAGTGGGGGAGCGTAGAGAAGCTCTGTCTCCCCAGACGTGGCTCATGAGTGGACAGAGCAGCCCACGTGTAGTGAAGAAAACAACAAAACACTCACTGACACACTTCACTGGACATTACAGATAATGGCCGATCTCTCTCTCTCTCTCTCTCTCTCTCCCTGTCTCTGTCTCTGGGGCCCAACGGGCCGACTGCAGAAACATTTCAGGACATTTTTCAAAACATCCAAGTGTCCGGTTTGGGACATGGTGCGCTTGTTGTTCCTTTTGAACAGATGGATGCATCAAAGTGTCCGTGAGAGATCTGAACTCCACATGGTGTCTTTGACATTCAGAGATTATTGACTTTGAGGTTTGAAAGCCTGAGAAACATGATAAAAACTATCAAGTCCAGAACAACATTTCCAGAGCAAATCTTCTTAATCACCTCAAAGTAAAGAGCTATGTGTGTGAAACCACAACCAGCTGCATGGTTACAGTGTGTTTCTGATTATTCATAGCAGGACAGAGGAACTGTTGGGCGATTGTCCCCCAATCGGCCGCATTAACTTTCAGCTGGAGTTAAAAAAAAAGAGACAGAAAGAAAGAAAAAGGAAAAAAAACACGACCCAAACCCCATCAAACCTGGAGGTAAGATGTTTTTACTCCCCCACCACTCAGGACGAGATTACTCCATTAATGGACCTGCCTGCCTCTTTTTCTCCCACCCGCCGCTGCCCCCACCTACACTCTTACAGTACTCTTCCAACTTGTGAATTATGAATGGAGGGGCCCCTTGTTTTTCTGCCTCTGGCCGGCCCGGTGTCCACTCAGTGCACTCTACTGTACATGCACCCATCACGTCTGAACATGGAGAGAAAAACGGGCTGGAGCGAGGTTCCAGATCGGATCGATCGCGGCTGATACGGTTCGGACCGAGACGACACACTGTGCAGACCTACGAGGAGATGATCGGGGACACAGATCAGATGTTTGTAGTAAAATCACTTTTACACACACACATTTACCCCATTGGTAGCTGTGGAGGTAGTTTCAGGGTCTAGGGATGCTCAGAACTGAGATGGAGGTGAAATGTAAAATAATGAAACACTTGGTGTATGTGACATAATGAATCCTATACTTGGCTCAAGTGAAAGACTGCAGGAAAGAGGGTCCAGACACATACACCTGTACTTGATGAACAGTCAGACCCAATCACACAATAGGTGTCAGACCCCACAAAGGAGGGAAGCTCTGTCCAGGTGTTGTTTTGAGAACAAGCTGTGAGGGATTTCAGATTCTGAAATTCACCTTACAGTGAATTTTAGGTGAATCTGAACCGAGGCGGTCTGCAGAACAGGTTGCAGGCACCTTAAGTTTAAGGACATGACTGTGAGTTTGCAGCAGTTTGGTGAAGTTTTGGGTGAAATGTCTGAAAAGTGTGTTTGCTTCTGGTTCTTCCTCCCAACATACTCCTGATTTTAGCTCCAACATATTAGGTGCAGACCAGAGGTGTACGCTTTCCACAGCTGCATCACTCTCTCTTTAGTGAAGGAGAAAGTTGCTAAGCTCTGCTGTTCATCAAGGAACACAAAGTCACCTCATCATTCATGTGAGGGGCTGACAAGATCAGAGAATGTGTAGCTGCAAGAAAAACAGGAAACCGATCTTCTTTTTGCACCCTCGAAAATAGGATTCCATTCATCTATGTGAGTCCCATGTAAAGGGATTGTTGACGTATCAACCAACAGACAGACACACAGACAGCCTGAGAGCGGAGCCTCATTGGCCTCTATTATGTTGTCTCATTTGACGCAAAGTGTCCTCCTTTAACGAGGCCTCTGCAGAGCTAATGACGAGCCGCAGCCATAATTAACTTCATCAGAAGGACTTTCAGAGTGTTTAGATGAGCTTAATTAGCTCTGCTTCGCCCGCATGCGAATGTGCGAGCGTAGATGCAGCCGCACGTGTGTGTACGACCACGCACACACACACACACACACACGCTCACAGCCCCCCCCCCCAAAGCGTGCACGCACACGCTGGGTCCTCGTGGACCCCGCCTCAAGCTATTGCACTAACGAGCCTGAGAGTTCACGAAAAGCCGCCGGTTTTAAAAGTTAAATGCCACTGTGTAAATATATTTCCAGGGGATATCCGGGGAATAATCAACTTTTAATTTGGCTGCTAATTTAGTTAGTCGCCACAGTGCTCGGCTGCCTCCCTGAAGTGGTTTGAAGGAGAAGAGGAGAGAAAGAGAGCCGAAAAGCCTACAAGGAAATTGCTTGAAAAATCACTATCAGAGATCTTAGATTTTCTGTCCTGGGGATATCTGTACATTTGTGGAATTACAATAAGGGGAGAAATCAGAAGAAGGAGGGGAAAAAAGCGATGAGAGAGGGAAGATTTTGAAGAGTTTTGCCTGCAGAAGTGCGTCTCCCTCCCTTGTTAACTACAGCAAAGTTGATGCAATAGCATATTAAGGCAGTCAATGGACTTTATCAATGCCAGGATCCATTAATAGACAACAGCCTGCAGCACAGAGCTGCAGCATGGAGAGAGAGAAAAAAAAAACGGGCTTCACACATAGATTTGTTAAGTTGATGTGCTTGTGGTTTTATTATTTCCAGAATGTGAAGCCGTAGAAATAGTTTCTGATTTATGCATGCAGAACTCCTACTTTTATTCATGCTAAAACAAAAGTCAGTTTAATTCGTTATACATCACAAAGTGTGTGATTCCTCACATCTGTTGACTCGCTCGTATCTGTGGAAGGACGGATGACGGGACGTGCCACAAAAAGACGGAGGTTTGATCGGATCTGGAGCAGAATAATCCAGAATCATCCCAGTTGTTACTAGGATGCCCTGCTGCAGATAGATAGATAGATAGATAGATAGATAGATAGATAGATAGATAGATAGATAGATAGATAGATAGATAGATAGATAGATAGATAGATAGATAGATAGATAGATAGATAGATAGATAGATAGATAGATAGATAGATAGATAGATAGATAGATAGATAGATAGATAGATAGATAGATAGATAGATAGAAAGATAGAAAGATAGATAGATAGATAGATAGATAGATAGATAGATAGATATGTTCCCTGCCTTCACCCTGTGTGCGCTTGGGTAATGTGGGGATAAGAAGCGGGCTGGTTAATGGATGGGTGGATGGTGGATGGTGGATTAAGTTAACACACAATTAACGAGTAATAAATTCCTGTTTTCGTGTAGCAGTGCTGCTCGTTACTAATTGCACCTTCATCCCTGATTAATAGGCGGCTTAATGGGATTAATGACAGCACTGATGAGGAAATCCAATTAGCATAAAGAGTGTGGTGTTTGTCTTATTAACAGCTCCTGGATGGTGGCTGCGTGCTTAGGAATGCAGAAATCAAAGACTGTGGGTGAACTGCAGTGTGTGTGTGTGTGTGTGTGTGTATGTGTGTGTGTGTGTGTGTGTGTGTGTGAGAGAGAGAGGGAGAGAGAGAGAGAGAGGGAGAGAGAGAGAACGTCTCGTTGTGTGCTTAGCTCAGCTCCTCAGTGGAAAGACGAGCGGAGCTTCACCAGAGAGACGGTGGAGGGAGGGATGAAGAGATGGAGGTGAGGATGAAGATCCACACGCTGCAAAAAATGAGGGTCGTACTGCAGTGATGATTTCATCATCAGGTTATTTGTTAAAAACCAGAAAATCCTAAAATCCTGCAGCAACCAGTACAACATATATGACATCATAGCAAAGTGAAGCATAAACATCTTTTAGAGAGATGTGAAGAAGAACCTGCTGGAGTCCCCTCATCCTGATCTGACCCTTAGACCAGATCTAGATTCAGACGCTGGTCCTCGAAGACCCTAGAATTCCTAAAATCCTAAAGAAAACAAGGAGAATTGTGTATTGCTATTCATCCACAATATATCAGAATTTGAGATAAACAGAGAACCTGCCGGATTCATCTCAACCGAATGGAAATCTGACACTTCATTCTGGGGCTCTAGATTCATACCTTAGGCTTAAGGAACCCTGGGATTGCTAAAATCCAGCAGCATCTTTGGCAACTAGAAGAACATTAACATTTCAGACAAAGAGCAGCATGAACATCTTGTGGAGAAGAAGCTCCTGGATTCACCTCGTCCCGGTATGAATCTGACACTTTTTGCAGTGTTTTCCAGCCCAGCCGTTGGAGAGGCCAGGGGCTTCATTAGAGAGATCTAGAGGCCGACCCTATCAGCCTGGGGGCACACGGGAGGCAGGAGGGGGGAGGCAGTAGGGGGAGGCTGCAGGAGGTGAAGGGAGGGGTGGGGGGGGGTCTACACCAAACCACCACTGGAGACCGACCGGGTTCCCATGGGCTCCAGCGACCGACCTCCTGCTTCTGTGGATGGGCCAGAAAAATCAACAGCGCTCCCCTTTGAACAACCTCCTCCTCCTCCTCCTCCTCCTCATCTTCCTGCTGCTCTGTCTCTCCCTCATGCTCTCTCCCTCTTCTCCCCTTGCTCCCTTCCTCTGTGGACCTAATGAATGATTCATTTAACCCCTCCACCACCTCCAACACCACCCAACTCCTCGCCTTTTCACCCAACCACCCATCTTCCCATCACACACTCTTGATTTTCATCCTGTTCTCCTATTTTACTGCGAAACAGGATATTTTGTGTGCGTGCGTGTGTGTGCTTTTTTAATACAGAGCAAGAAATGTGAGCGAGCATCTCGGGTGGCACTGCAGCAGTAGTGTTGGTAGTGGATGAGGAGGAGGAGGACGAAGAGGAAACAGAGGGAACAACAAAGGGAGGAACAAACGCCCATTTGTGTCACAGATCCCTCCGTGTATCCCATTAAAGGCAGTGTTTGACAAATTACTTTACACAGCTTGGATGTTGATTTGCCGTGTGTGTGTGTGTGTGTGTGTGTGTGTGTGTGTGTGTGTGGGTAAGGAGATGAAGCACTTGTCAGGCACACACACTCGGCACTGAACCACTAATGAGGGCAAGATGGTAGAGAAAAGCCTTTAAATGAGGTGTAACGATACACTAGAGCTGCAGAAGAAGGAAGCTGGGAAAAAAAAAGAGAAAATCAATTACAGGCCTTATTATCCTGGAAGAGTCGTTAATTTAATGGAATAATTGGTCGGGACACGGAGGAGCTAATTGCCGTGATGAAACCAAATTTCTAACATGAAAGGCGAAGTAAATGAATCTAGATGGCGCACTTGAAAGGCTCGCAGAATCTGGGGACAGTTTCAAAGATGGGGGCTCGTATTCTCGGAGCGCTTTTCCCTGGGCTCCGACTCGCAGGCTGGCGTGGAAATAACAGACGCGGCTGGGTCGGAGAAGAGATCTTTCTCAACTCGGTGTCAGCTGGAGAAAATAGAACGCCTCCTACAAGAGGATGAAGAAGAAGAGGAAGAAGACAAGCAGAGCAGGAGGGGAAACAGGGCCGGGCTTCTGAGGAGGAGGAACACACACACACACACACATACACTCAATTCAGCTCATTGCATTGTAAATATTTAACATAATTAGGGGGGAAAAAAATGACAGAAAGACTGTTTGAAGAATTGAAGGTCGTCCATCCAGACAGAGAGGGGGGAAGCGTGGACAGGAGGGAGAGGGAAATACGTGCCTGTGTGTTTAGTTTTCAAATAGATTGTCATGAAATATTGAAAAATCACCTAAATGTGCGATGTTTTGTGGAAAGCTTCTGTTCTTGCCACAAGCCAGGCAATGAACTGCACAAAAGTAAAATCATTCCCGACACATTTTATGAACTCAATCTCAGGTTTTTAAGTCAAATCTCATGACCCGAATCTGCAGCATTTTTGAACTATATCAAGCAGACATACAGTAGCATCCAGGTGATGACAATTATGCACTCATATAAATCACATGCATTCAAAACTAATGAGTATGCATTCACTATAG
The DNA here is from genome assembly GCA_029224185.1 of Karalla daura. Taxonomy (NCBI): domain Eukaryota; kingdom Metazoa; phylum Chordata; class Actinopteri; order Chaetodontiformes; family Leiognathidae; genus Karalla; species Karalla daura. Next base: position 19,959,310 of record CM055204.1, on the reverse strand, counting down.
AGACACAGTGCATTTGCAAATGTAAATTAGCAAAATAAATGACAATAAAGGAGCTGTAACAGGTCTAAGTAATGTGTTGCCAGTTTGTCAATGTGCAGACAAACACCAACTCCTACTACCAGCGTTGATGTATTTTTAGTGCTAATATTGTTCCTTTTTCCTAACCGTCTCACTCCTTACAGTCCTTCCCTCTTTGCAGGTGGTGAAAATCAATCCTTTGCCCTTCCTTCTGCCCGAATCTGCAGTGGAGCGAGGCTCTGTTGCACCCATAGCTCCAGTTTCACTGTGTTGATAAAGTCGCTTGTTAACTGTCTGTATGTGTTCTGCTTGGCAGCAGCGTCTTCTTGCAGCCTCTGTGACGTTTGGCAGCGACATCTGAGAGACTCCGGAGACTCCGAGACACAACAGTCTGAACCCCCCTCCCTCCCTCACTTCCTCCCTTCCTCCCTCGCTCCCTCCATCTCAGCTTCCTCTGGAGGAGTCGGAGCCTGAAGACGAGGCCGGGGCCAAGTGGCAGCACTTCACAAATCAAGATGGTGGCCTGCTCCTCCTCTCCTCGCAGAGCTGCCACCGGGAGGAAAAAAAGCTGATTTTCTTCATCCTCCCCCATAATCAAGAGAAAAACATCCTCCTTAGATTCAGATTTTTATGGGTTTTCCGTTCAGATGTGTCTTCAAATTCTAACCAGAATTTGAGATATTAAGCATAAGAAAATGCTTGGAATCTGTTTCCATCTTCTTTTACTGCTTGGTTTTTAGGTGGTGTTGTGATGCCCGGGGAGCAACAGAACTCACATCTGATATTCCTGCTTGTTTCACCCTTTAATGTGCAGAAAGGTTACAGCAGGTGCACATGGAGCTCTGTATTGAATCCATAGAAGCTTCTCCTTCTTCATCATCTTCATCATCCGTCTTTTACAATAGTGCATGAAGGATTAAGTGCCTGGAAGCTTTTGTGAAACCTACCTGCTTTTTGTTATGGCATTTTTTAAAGAATCACACAGACTTGGTGATGAAAAAACAGCCACAAACTGATGTTCCTGAAGGCAACCGTCTGTTTTCCATCAGGGTGTTTCCTGCCTTTGTTGTATCGGTGTAAACAATGTAAGTCTGATGTCCGATGTCCAGGTGTTGCTGTGCAAACATCAGACAAGCACAGAACTTCAAAAGGATCTTCCCAAAAGTTGAAAACCTCAGCAACAAAAAAATGAAAACGATGTCCCTGGTTTGTGCTGGTCTGAGGATTCAGCCCGCCCAGAAGTTTCTCCTGATTGATGTGTGTTTTCTGCCTTTTGATCAGTGATTATCTAGGATAAATAATTCAAAGTACTAAAAAGTTAATAAAGACTCAAAGAAATCTTCCACCGATGTGGACTTCTGAGGAGAGACATGACAGACGTGATGGACCGGAGCTGGTGGTGTGGATGGAGAAGGGGACGGGCTGCGGCTCGGGGGAATTAGTAAAGAGATAGAAAATAATAAATGACAAGAAAAACGGACAGAGGAGGAGTGGAAGAGAGGCGAGAGAGGAAGAGAGAAGGCTGTAAGAGGAGGAGGAGAGGTGTGGCAGAATGGGCCGAGGGGAACCCGCCCCCCTAATTGGTACTTAAACACCCACGCCGAGCAGAACTGTTGCTATCATAAGAAATTGATGAATTAACTGAGTGAGAGAGATAGGCAGAGAGAGAGCAGGAGACTCTGGGACGGCAGAGAGAGAGAGAGAGAGAGAGAGGGGGAGAGGGTTCTGAATCTTTTAAGAGGATAACTTACTTGGGCAAAACAGCTGTTTATGCATTATTTGTGCGGCGAGCCATTTACCACCGTTTAGGATGAAAACCTTGGTTCCCGGGCTGCAGGAGTTGCCCGCGGGGACACCGAGGGTTTTGGGAGGGACCCGGCGGCCCATCAGTCACTGATAAGAAAGGATGAAAAATTAATTTGCTGGTAGTTTCGTTTTAAAGACTCAGATATCGGCCTGTCAGTCTGCGAACGTTCGTTTAAGTGACAAACAGGCGTGCAGGGATTCAGGCGGGAGGAGCCAAGGAGAGGAGGACGAGGTGGTCACGCAGGCTCGCAGGGAAAACCTCACCTTCAAATGACTTCACTCCCTCTCTCTGGAAGGACACTTTGGTTGAACAAGAACAGAGGATATCTTCATTGAGAAAAGCTTTTGAACGTTAAAATGCAGCTAAAACGTACATAACTTCATACCATCCCTCAGCTCAGTTTGCTTTTCAATCTGTGGTGAAATGTGAGGAGGAGGAACCAGAGACTGAGGAAGGACCGGGGGCAGAGACACTGGTCCTTCCTCAGTCTCTGGTTCCTCCTCAGGTTCTCACTCAGTCTCTGGTTCCTCCTCAGGTTCTCACTCAGTCTCTGGTTCCTCCTCAGGTTCCTCCTCAGGTTCTGGTTCCAACAGATCAGGCTGCATGTAGACACATCTCTCCATAGCTGCAGCTGAGCTCCAGCTCCACCAATTTGCTCCTCACGAACAAGCTGAGGAGCAAAGGAATGTCACAGGATCATTCATGTGAGTGGCAGGTAAGACTAAAAGAAAAAAGCCTGCTTGTGGTTGCCAGATAAGCATGAAAATGCACCAGATCTGTGACGATATAGATAGCAAAGGTGCGTATGGGCTGGAAGCGCCTTGACGGATGGATGGATGGATGGTGGCCTCCTTAAAACGGCGTCCAGAAGGACGATTTGACATCATCACTGTTTCACTTTGATCACTTCAAAGAAAGCCTTGAAGTTGACGCTGGAGGATCTCCACGACAACCGCCGCGGCGGTAAAACAGCCGCGATCACACATCTTCAAATAGCAGCGTCTGTCAATCACGGCGAGACAAACCGCGAGAGCGGCGCCTTGACAAGACCGGGAGGGATCGCAAGATCCGTAAACACGGGGCGAGGGGTTTAGGAGGGAAGTCACACATCACAGTGTCAGAAGTGGAATCTAACACTCGCCTTTCAAGTATCTATAGTAGCTATAAGTGCTTCTCAACATCTTCTACTATACCCCCCCATCCTGTTGTATGTTGTTTCCATAGTGTGTTTTAATGAGCCTACACAAGCTCCAACTAAAAGTCAGTTTAAGTCAGAAGTAAAAGTCAGAATTAAAGTAAAATAATGTGATAGTTTTAGCTGTTTTTGTATTCCTCGTGTTAAATAAGTTATGGAGTTTCTTCTTTTTTTTGATGATTAAATTAAAGGCAAACCACATAACCAACCTCTAACCAGGGGGGTTACTCACAATGAGTCTCAGTCCTGCGTTTGGAAGTGTTGTCAGCGAGGCTGTGGGAGAAACGTGTCTAGAGACAAATCTTCAGCTGGACGTGTCGGCCTTACCCTGACCCTTTCTACCAGCCGGGAAACAACCAGAAACTTTTCCATTCGACGTCAACAAAACACAAACATAAACAGGAGAGACGCATGCATCTCTCTTCTCACAGTGAGATCCACGCTGCTGGACAACTATTGTATAACAAACAGTAAAGGAAAATAGAATTAGGCAAACAGTTCCCCTTTAAGCACTTTTCAAGTGGCATGTTTGATATAGTTCTCACTATAAACCTTTGATTTCTATATGTAAACTGGAGAGAAAAGCCCTGACAATGTGCTGCTCCTGGGTTGGATAAAGGGCTGTATGAATGGCAGCCTGTGCAGGTGTGTGTGTGTGTGTGTGTGTGTGTGTGTGTGTGTGTGTGTGTGTGTGTGTGTGTGTGTGTGTGTGTGTGTGTGTGTGTCACCTGTCACCTGCCCTGTCATGTCATCGGTCGTGATGCGGGGAGATGGCCTCGGGGCGACACGCTCCTCCATGTCAGCCTCTGATGCTGATGGGTCCTGATGGAGAGAGCTTTGTCGCTGTTTGTTCACCTAAAGCTTCGAGGTGGAGCCGCTCCAGCCCGGGAGGCTGCCGGCTGCCGCTCTCACTCTCGCTCTGTCCTGCCTCTGAAACCCTGTGATGCCCTCTGATCGTCCTGTGAGGCTCCGGCGGCTTTTCACGCGTTTCACCCTGTACGTGCAGCAGCCGAACATCAATGAGTCATGTGGATTTTTGGAGACGAAGGAAAAACGAGGCACCTTGGTCACGAGGTTTGAGACGCGTACGTGTTGTTTGCAAGCTAGATGGGATAGATCTTAAGGTGTTAGCAGAGGAATGATGGGATCTGGAGCTGATCAAAATAAATGACCCACCTATAGGATCCATCCACTCATCATCTTACCAGCTTAGCACCAGCTTAGAGTTACAAGGGTCTGCTAGCTCCTAGATCCAGGAGACGTGTAGGGTGAAGGTAGGAGATACACCCTGGACAGGTCAACAGTCCATACAGGACACACACACACACACGCACTGGACACCACTAGCGCTACAGTAACTTTCCAGTTTCTGAGCAATGGAAGCTGGTGACAGTATGAACACATTTGTTGTTATTGTCCATGTTTCTTCTTCTATATGTTGGATCAGGCACAGTTGAGTTGTCACCATCGTCACTCTAGTGTGACTTAGAAGCATCAAATGTGACATGACCATTCAGACAATGGGTCATAAAACATCAGATCTGATATCTGAAAGAGGAAAAGCCATGAGAAAATCCGACCTGGGACAAAAAGATCAGATTAGAGTCACAGTTCAGTTCAGTTCATTTGTGCCTATTTGCATCCAGACAAACAGACAGTTAGGTAGGATGATGGATAGATGGATAGATAGATGGATAGATAGAGTCCTCTCACACACATGCTCTTTCTCTTTGCCCACATAATGAGACTGGGCTCCAGGAGGAGGAGGAGGAGGAGGAGGAGGAGGAGGAGGAGGGGTGGACGTCGTCTATCAACATTCAGGCCGGGCGCGCGGGGCGAGTCGTGATTAGCTGGCAATTTATTCTGGCGGCTGCGATTGAGAGGAAGGGCCCCTGAAATGGTAATGTGTTTAAATGTCAGAGGAAAGGTACGGTTCTCATCAACCTTTGGTCACCCGTCCGCTTTGAATATTCTTATTGCCGTCATGTATTAGTAATGAGAGTTGAAAAGTAAGTAAAATTTAACCTTCGCTGTACCTGAGGAAACTATGAATATTAACGAGGCCTATTATGTGTACCTGATCTGAAAGAATTTTAACCCCGCGCCTGGCTCCCTCCCTCTCCCTCCGCCATCCATCTCTCTCTCTTCTTTTTTTCACCTCTTTTTCCCACAATTTCCTCTCCTCTTCTTTTCTTCCCCCCCTCGCTCTCGGTTTCTTCCTCACTCCTCCTCTTCCTCTCCAGGTCTCCGCAGCTCTTGGTTCCTCCACCTCTGAAACATACATAACGCTGTGTAAATATTGCATAATGGCATGTGAGCAGGCGGCGTACGGTGCAGAGCCGCCAGGGTCCGTGCAACATTCGGCTTCCTGGGAGAGCGAGGAGCGTTCGAGAGCGCCGTTAAACTTCTAGTTTAATAACTGAGCGAGTGTCAGGGACGCGCACCACTCTCAGAGGTCTTTTAACGAATCCTATAGATTCTCCATTACGTTTGTCTCATCAATGCATAATTCACTGTGTTTGAGTCTGCTTCCAGGGGAGCTGGTTCTGTGCAGATGTTTGACTTGTTAAAGCCGAGGAATAATTGGTGTCGTAGTTAAAACTGAAGAGAAAAACTCTCATGAGAAAAGTGTAAATAGCTTTAGAGTAAATGATCTGAATGATGAAATATGATTACATGATTCCTGGATGTTTCTCATTTCATCACAGTGAAGACATTATACAATATAATAACTTATTTTCATGACAAATGCTCAGACTGTGAGTCTTTCCAAAGACTTTTCTGGTTTGAAATATACATTCAAACACTTTGATTCGTGACTGGAAAACTTTCCGTAATGAGTCAGAACCAGACTCGGACCAGTTCTGAGGCAGATCCGGGGCCGCTCTCACTTGTTTTGCTCTCTCCGTCTGCGTCTGTCATCCCTCCCTCCCTGTCTCCTCATTCCTCGCTGTCATGTGAGGGGAGGAGGCTGTTTACCATGCAGAGATAGTGTTTGCATAGATCAGGCCAAAGTGGGACGTGTGTGTGTGTGTGTGTGTGTGTGTGTGTGTGTATGTGTGTGTGTGTGAGTGGAGGGGGTGTTACTCCCTGGATTAAGGCTTGATCAAGGCGCCATCAACACACACACACACACACACACTTCCACTTCCCCCATGAGAACCAGGGTTTTGAGAGGTGGGAGGGGGGGCCGCGGGGGGGCATCGAGGGGGGGTTGACACATCTATCTGCAATGGACAACAAAGACTTAGAGGATGTTTGCTGAAAAAAAGAGTATCTCTTCCTCCCTCCTTCTCTTCCTCCCTCTCTCTCTCACTTATGATCCGTTCATCTCACATCTCCAGATCCATCCGTCACACACACACACACACACACACACACACACACACACACAGTGCAGTGAGACGTCACATTGTGTGTGTGTGTGTGTGTGTGTGTGTGTGTGTCTCTATCAGTGTGGCTACATGCATGAGTATTTGCAATAATGGCTAACACGCTGCATGTCCTCACACAGTGATCGTGCATACACTGCAGTATGTTTCCTTCATAAATGTTGCATGAGAAAACAAAAAAAAGAACATGTTGATAATGTTGATGCAATACTTCACGCTGCTTCTCAATTCAGTTTTTGCACATGTATGAAAGGCTGAGAAAAAAAAAACAACTCCATCCTTCTTTTAACAAGTTGTAAATGTGTTCCTGTGTGGAGGCACAGCTGTGAACCAGCACAGGATCAACTTGGGCAAAACACACATTTAATCATATGTAGATGTGAAATGTGGGCAGAAATGCTCATATTCCTCTTAAACATAAAAATGATGAGAGTGATTCAGGTTTACATGAGACAAAGAGGGGGAACTAATTCTGTATGTGTTTACTATAAGCTCTACTTTCTGCATCACATGAGGTAATATTGAGGCATTTAGACACAGACACACACACACACCCTCTCCTCCCAGGGGCTCCCCCTCTCTCTCTCTCTCCCTCTCTCTCTCTCTCTCTCTCTCTCAGCCCGCATGTTGTCCTGAAAGTGCAGCCCTGCTCCGCCCGCTGTGATCTCTGGGTAACGGCCCGGCTCTTATTAGCTCTTTTTATTGATTTGGAGAAGGGATTCAGAGCTGAGCCGCTCTCATTAGCACTGGATAAAGTCATAATCCACCAACCTGCAGGGTCAGACTCACTCTCAGCACCCAGCCGCCTGTATGCACACACACACACACACACACACACACTCTCCGCCTCCAATTCGCACCTAACGAGTTGATTCTAAGACGGCACACTTGTTAAATGATAATGAGGCTTTTTTTTCACAGGAGCGATGATGAAACAAAGTCTTTTCTTTGAGATATTCCACAGATCACAGTGTTTAAAGACACGTTATTTGAGATGGAGACGTTGTATGTAAACTTTCTACAGTATAGAACATAAATACACAAAAGGAATACGGTCCTGCTGCGTTATGTGTAATCTGGATTAAATCAGTTTTATTTTAAAACTAAATCCTCAGTTTTTGACATTTTCCCGCTTTGGCATTTTATGACTGTGTGTTAGGCAGTCGTGGTTTATTTCAAACACTGCATTTATTCACAAAGACCATCCGCGCTCAGGATGAAAGAATAAAAGCTGGAAATTAAAATAAAACATGAGAGTCTCCCTGCAGGTTCCTGCCTCTTCCTCTCGATCGATGATTTTTAAGAGCATCTTGATGCTTTTCCAAAGTACTTCTTGTTTTCAACCAGTGGAAATGCAAAGGATGCACACGCAGACGTGCATGTCTCACTGTTACACTTCACCTGCAGTTAGAACAGGTACGTAGTAGCATAACAGGATAATCCTTCTGCAGCATCCATAACCATATCTGATATGTATCTTTATGGTGTCATAGAGGTCTGAGGGCAGGGAATATACACTGGACACACACACAGACATACACACACACACCATTCACACTCACCCTCACATCTAGTGGTCCTGACCTAAACATCAAGTTTTGGAGCTGGGTTCAAACCCAGGACCTTCATGCTCCTTGCTTACTAACATGACAATAGCAATGGATGGATATGCACTCCATTTGGGAAACACATCTGGATCTTTCAGAGCATCTTCACCTGGCTTCATATTTAGAGATGCTTCATCAGCCTTCAACCAAGCTCTCATCTGAAAGAGCATATTACTTATTCACTGTGTTCATTATCATTCTTTCATCCATTGTTGGAGACAAATCAAGTATTTCTGCTTGGAGGAGTTTTTATGAGAAACACTCATAATTTACTTGTATACCCACATATTGCTTTAAAATACTAAACTAAATGTTTTTTGTTTTATTTTGCTGGATTCACTGAACTTTGCTGCTTCATGACCTTTTTATTTCATTTCATTTAGAGTCCAAACTTCCAGAGAGAAACTTCCAGGCAGGTTTTAATCACGACAGATGCTGCTTTATGTCAGTTTTATGCCTGTCAATCATTTTTCTGAGTCCTTCCTCTGCGAGGCTGCTGGAAACCTTCTTCCCCCTCTCATCCTCCTCCTCCCCCTCCTCCTCTTCTTCCTCCTCCTCCTCCTCCCTCGTCTTCCTCCTCAAGCCCTCCACACCTAATTCACTCCCGGCCCCTCTCCGAGCCGGGGAGCTATCGATCTGCCGGTGTGATAGAGGTGGGAGGCGCGTTCACAATGCGGCGGGAGTCTGGCTGCTCGGGCTGCATCTTTCAGAGGGCCAATCGATACCGACTCCTTTTCTCCCCTTCAAAGCTTTTCATTCACACAGACAAACAGGGAGAGAAAGGAGACGTGAGGAGCAGAGGAAGGAGGAGGAGAAGAGTGAGTGACATGAGAGTTGTTCTTTTTTCGCTTCTTTCTTCGCGCTCCCTCAACCCGATCCCTCTATCCTCCCCGGGATCGCTGCTCGGCCTCGGGGTCAAACACAGTAGGGAGGAGGAGGAGGAGGTGGAGGAGGAGGAGGGAAAAGAAGGAGAGATGGAGGTGAGGAAGACAAGAAAGACATGGTGGATAAAGCAAAACATTCAAAAAAGTAACAGGAGGATGGAAGCGCTGGAATCCTGAAAGTCCACAAATGATGAACTGGTATCCAACCAGTTCATCATTTGTGGACTTTCAGGATTGCACTGTCCCTTTGTTACGAAATTCACCCAGATTATAACTTGGATTATAAACTGGAGACCTGCAAACAAACCTGAGCTAATTAGGGCTGTGACTTTACAAAGACTACTTTTGACCACAGAGCTCTGGGCATGACACAAACCTGCAGCTGCAGTACGTCTACATCCACTCCCCCTCCTCCCTCCCTCCCTCCCTCACTTCTGCTTACAGAGGTGGATTATTATCATTTCTTTCACTGCGGAGGCTGTGACCGAGGTGGGGTGGGGTGGGGGGGGCAAACACATCGTTGTCACACACACACACAGTTCCTGTGTTCATGAATAAACCTCCCAGCTCACACTCCAGATATGTTCGACACCGATGCAAAGTGTGTGTGATCTGTAGAACATGCAAAAAAAAACATCCCCCCTGGGATCACATTCACATGCATACATACATACATACAGACATACCAACATATGCACAGACATGTTGGTATATGAGGGCGGATGTTGTATAAAACTAAGGGGGTGTTGCAGTAACTGTATGTGACAGACATACTGCATATATGTCTTTGTCAAAGCATCCATCAATCCTCTTTACATGCTTTGCACCCTATGGCGCAGCAGGCTTCAATTTGAGCTACACATGTTTGTTTTTGGACTGTGAGAGGAAACTGGAGAGAACAAATAACATCACATAATGCAACATAACGTAGCATAGCACCACATTCTTTACATTCTCATAGTTAAAAAGGTTTCTCTCTAATTTGACCCATCGTGCACAAGGTCGAACACATACAATCTTCTTAGACCTAAAGATGATTTAAAAGCAATCAGAGTTGCAAAAAGGTGCAATTCAAAACAGCAAGCTCGCAAACTAGACAAGAATAACAAATAGTGAATGAGTATCGGCGTAGTCGTATAGATTACAGCGCCTCATTAATTAGCGATTCTGTCTTACAGAGCTGATTGATAGATATATGCGTGCATGGCTTTGTGTTGCTGTCAGACCGAATTTACTGTCTTCGGATGGCGAGCGCACGCACCGACAAAACCTTGAGGCTCCGCACTTGAAACAGTGACCTTGAGTTAACAAGTCTTGTTCCAGACTCCGTCTCTCCCAGACTTTCGGACTGGGACGGCTCGAGCGCATCAGGGTTTTCTGCGAGTGGAAGGTGCAAGATTTGTAAGGTTAAACCTTCTCCATTAACAAACAGGGAAAACAAAGATTTGATGATTGAGACTCTGATGCCACCGTGCAGGTCCCGGGGGGCAGCATCAAAGCGTCCTCTGACAGATGCCTGGGCAGCAAAGATCCACCATAGAGTGAAAAATGTGCGGCTCCTTTATGCTGGGCCGTGTCCTTGTTAGAGGACGTTTATTGAATATTACAGCCGTGTAAAGTGAGTAAACCACAACAGCTCTGTCTCTGTGAGTAAACTTTCCTTGGGAGCGTTTTCTCCGTGTCTCATCTCGTAACATTATCTGTGGCTCCGGGCGTCAGAGACAATTACATTTTGGTGATATCTCTTCCTTTCTTCACCAGAGGTTCTCGCTAATTTGATGCTCTGGTGAGGAAGATCGTTGGCTTTAATACAAATCATGTTTCAATCGTTACTTGAAGACCTTAAGCCCTGCCCCGGCTCTCTGGAGGACCGCGGTAATGAGGCCTGCTGGGATTTCAATCATTTTTACATCTGTTGAAAAATAAGGAGAAAAGAGAAGAGGAAAAAACTGAGAAAAAAGAAAAATCAACACACACCCTCCGCCCCCGCTCTGCCCCACCCGTCCACCCCCCCCCCATCCCCATCTCACTCTGATGGAAAAAAAATAATTTGTTTTGAGGATTGATAATGAAAAAAAAATGTATAAAGAGCCCTTTTTTTTTTTCCTCCTTCTACTTTTGTGTTCTCAAAATTCTCCGGCCTTGAAATCTCGCAGCCCGCTACCTCGATGCTTAAAACTCCCCCAACAATTTCTGAAGCGCTCTCCTCTCCCTCCCCTCGCCGCAAAATAAATAAATCTTTCTGATATTAGATTTCAGACACCTCTTTATCACACAAGCCCACTCTTTCTCCCCATTATCCCCCTCAGTCTCTGTGTTTTCCTCTCAGAAAACAGCAGAGCTACTTCATCCCTCGTCTTCGCTCTCTTCGCCTTTTTTTTTCCCACTTTCATTTGCTCTAAATGTGTCCAAGGTCTGCACAGGTGGGAAACAATACGCACACAGCCGTAAAAAGAAAAGTTTGACAACTCTGAGGGAAAAAGAAAAACAATCTAATGCAGAGATGATCGATTTTGTCTGGATGCCTCCAGCACAAAGTGTCCACATGATGTGATCTTAACCTCTGGAGGAAGGCCATGCCCTCGCTGACAACACTAATTGCACGTAACTAAAACCGCGATCTTTCGACGCAGCTCGTGCGTTATTTAACCTCCCGCAGCCTGGCCTCCGTCTCGTCGAGCGGATACGGGTCCTGAGAAGATACAGCGACGAGAGAAACAATCGCTGCGAGAGCTCAATGGAAGAAACACTTTCCCGTTCTTTCCATTTAAACACATTTCTATCTCCTCAGATGAAATATTCATCTTGTCTGTGCATTGTGTCGCTGTAAAACTTTTGTCGATATGTCCAGATGAACTTCTGGCCCGGGAGGTAACGTTTTCATTCTTTGACACTTTTAGCTGAAAACACAACACCTGATCCAACAACTGAACTTAGTATTCACTCTAAGCACTTGATGTATTTGATTTACACCCATACTCTTTAAAGCCTTGTCTGGCTGTGATTGCAAGGCAGATGTTGTAGGTTATTTTGATTTCTTTAATATGGAGCTGGAAGCCAAAAAGGAAAAAGTCAAATTTCTGAGGGATTTCAGAGAATTTTGTGGAGGGGTCATTTGCCTGGTTCTTCTCATCAGTCTTTTCCTCTGTCATGAAGTGTAACTTATCAGGCGGGATGAGTTGGGTCAGACGTCCCAGGGTGACGGGGGGGAAACTCGGTGGAAATCTACATGGCTAAGCAGCCGAGAGGCTTATGAGAAGTGTTGCAGCCCTGATGTAACGCTTACAGAGCCGGTCGTGGTCCACGCTGTCCCACAGAGCTCCTCGCTCTCAGCTCTCACAGACTCTCACAGAAGATTACCTGCAGTGTTAGTTTTAAAAGATGCAGGAAAGTTTAAGGTTAGTTTTTCCTGTGTTAAAGGTTCAACCAAAAGCTCAAAAGACACCTAAAAGTCTCTTTTCATCCAAAAAGTGCCTGGAAATCCATTTTTACTTAGAGAAAGTAGAGAGAAAGAATGCAAAATCATGTGATCAGAGTTAAGACTGCATGTGTGTGTCTGATATGTGCAGAAATGGATCAAAGACATTCCCACACCTGAAGATAGGATTGTAAAGGAGCCATAGAATTGGATCCAAGGCAGTTCTGATTAGGCTAAAGTTCCAGCATTGGCACATGTAAACACATCTGGATACTCCTTGGTCCCCTTTGAAGCTATAATCAGCACCACTGTGATTTGACGAGAACAACAGGACACAAAACAAGACAAGCTTCCTCTGGATTGTACACAAGCAACTTTTAATAAATGAATCTTCTATGACATCATCTCATCTCATCTCATCACTTTATGGCAAACATATATGTCTTTTAACTAAATACACTCACATATAAACATAAAAGTAGCTTGTGTAAACCGACAGAAATGAGTTAACACTAACTCAAAGTATATGGAAAATTTAGCAATGCTAGTGGTTAGCATGACAAATGTATTTTCTACTGAAATCTCTGTTGATAAACAAAACATTTTCTAAATACTGGACATGAGATATACACACAGGCAGATGTTTTCTGGTAAAATAATGAAGAATGAAAGACTTTTCCTGTGGTCTGAACCGGCTACGGAAACACTGAAGGCACAAAACTGACCTGGGTGCAAGGAGAATCTCTGCATTAACCTCAAACAAAAACCCAGAATATCACATTAAACATGTGAGTCTTTGTTGTGAGTCCAGACGATGTTTTTTCTTTTTCCATCACTTCTCCGAATATTGCACGTAACATTTAGGAGCGGCTCCACACGTTGCGAGCTCTGCAGCACAAACAGCTCCGTGTGATGAAGCGGATGTGGCAGGCAGGGAAAGTAAATGTTATATCCGTACGGCCGAGACAGAAAGTGGGTCAGCATGCAGCCGCGTGGAGCATTTACAGGCGGCTGTAACACGCTGTGCAGCCACGCCTGCATGCGTGGAGAGGTGCTCAGCGCGGAGCAGCACATGGACCGAGCACATGAGGCGGGCCGCTCTGATGGAGACCGAGGGGCCGACAGGCTCCTTATGTAACGCTGGCAGGCTTTTAGAGTGAGAGGTGTTGAGAAAATTAAACCAAAGTGGGAAATGAACGCATGAGGGAGAGACAATAGACAGGTGAGAGTCTGTCAGGTGGGCGGAAGCTAGCTGGTATACAGTCAGAGGAAGTCACGCCTTGGTTTAGGGTTAGAGGTCCTTGCTGTGAGGAGCCTTGCTCTCATTCATTATAGTGGGATGTTTAATTTTCCACATCTGGACCATAGGAATCAGAAACTAACAGGATAGGACGAGCAAAATAAATAATGCCAATAAGATTCCAGATGTTAAGTGATTTAAGTATCTACTGTATGATCTTTATTGGAGATTTTTAAATAAGAGCTGAGGGGAAAACATCATGATAGAAAATGACAAAATGACAAATGAGAATGAAAAGGGTGAAAATATACTATGGAAAAACAGGGATGCTGAGGATGAACATTTTCGACAGATAGATATGGAGGATGTGGAGGCACAGTGTCAGGAAGATGGTCTGACGGCTGCAGAACCCCCAGAAACCAGCACAAGTCACGATGCTAGGCTTACACTGCTTATACCTTGATATGGACAAAGGAAAAACATGAATAGTCTGAATTGTTAAAGGGTCAAAATCTGAAGGGGATGTCTTTATTCTGTCAGAGCCGGCGATCAGATCTGAAGTCGGAGTGACAGGCAGAGCGTCGAGAGCCGGGAGACAAGGTACGAGACGGTCCGAAGGCCGCATCAGTCGAGCAGATGATACGGACAAACACACGCGTGTTGATGTGGGGGGAGCAAAGTGGACGGCGCTGTTCTCGCCGGGAGGCGGGCTCCACCTCTGATGTTGTGGCGTGGAGGTGAGGTGTCTCGCCACAGGGTGCTTCTGATCCGCCGTCCAGGTGCAGTGTTAACACGGACTTCAATGCAGCCAAAACCCACCACAGCCAGCGGCTGGGCCCCCTGGTGCAGCTCCGCCAGGAGGCTTCAAAGGCTGCACCAGCAGCCAGGCTTCCAGTGATGTGCCTGTCTGATCGCTTGATATTCAGATACATGTTTGATTTCTTTTGCTTTTTTGCTTTTTTTTTGCTTCAGAGCCACGAGATCAGAAACGCTGCCACTGGTGCATTTTGGACACCGCGAGTGAGGAAAACGGATCCTGTTTGTTTGCAGGCGCCGCTTGTTTTAGCGTTTGTGGCATCTGTCGTGATAACTGCAGACAGGAATAAATCCTCTCTAATCTGAGATGATGGTGGTGCAACACACGCAGGAGGCATGATCCAGGAAAAATGGATCCAATCTGAACCTGGAGCCTCTGGACCAGTTGGAAATGCACTTTTGACACAGTCATGATTGACAGGCAATTAGAAACATCAGATGCAGAAATGAGATTTTCAGTTCCATACTGTCTGGATTTGTAGTGTCAGCACACGGGACACACAGGCGTGCACACGTGCACGTTATATAGTCACTTACACGCAGCCAGTGGACAGCTTCATTAGTCAGTCAGTCAGTGAGGGTGCGACGTGCTCCGGCCTTCTCCTCTGCTGCTGTCAGACACTGGCTGAGTGACAGCTAACGTCCCCCAGCGCAACTTATTGATCAGCCTGGGACTCTGCTGCTGCTGCATGTGTGTGTGTGTGTGTGTTTGTGGAGGGGAGAGAAGGGGTCTCCGATTATAAAAACAGTTTTCTAGTGACCCTTATGTGAACTCCATGTTCTGCTCGACAGGTCCAGGCAGCAGCAGAGCCGCGTGTTTGAAATGATGATGACACTGATCTGGTGTCAGGCAGACATGGTCCTCACAGCAAGGAGCTCTCCGGTTCAAATCCCGGTCAGGCTGAGTGCATTTCTGTGTGGAGTTTGCAGGTTCTCCCCATGTTTCTCTGCTTTCTCAGGGTACTCCGGTTTCCTCTGTAATCCAAAAAGATGCCTGTTTGTCGACTGTGGAGTCCAAGCTGCCTCTAGGTGTGACTGTGAGAGTGACTGGTGTGTGTGTGTGGGTGTGTGTGTGTGTGGGTCCTGTGATGGACTGTAGGCTGGATGAGGGTGTTCCCTGCCCAGAGACAGGCTAGCATCAGGGCTGTTGGGATGATGGATGGAGGTTGCTGTGTTTTCTAGCATTTCCAGTCACTGATGAGTTTTCAGTCACAGTTCAGTTTCACAGGGAGGTGTGATGTTACCTGCAGCAGAGATGAATACGTACAACTTCGGACTGGTTCAACATGAATGTAATGGCCAGGGTACTTTAACAAGCCTAACAAAGCTGTGAGAGTTGAGACTGGACCACAAGCAATAAAACATGTGTAATCTGTAAATTTTGGTTCAGAAACAAGACAAAGTGGAGCAAACTGCAGCAAAATCAGAAGAAGAAATGAAGCAACATTGAACAGAATGTAGCAGGAACAACACAGTCAACCACAGCTGTCTTCTGTTGTTGTGTGTTGGACAGGATGGGGACTGGGTCGTGGCTGGGTCCCTGGTTAACCCCTGGATGTGTCAGGCATTATGAACTGGAGACTAAAACTCCTGACGTGACACAGAGAGCGTTGGGTTCCTCTCCTAAAGGCATCTGTTGAGGAGCTATCAAACCGCCGGAGCCCAAGGCCTCACCTGTGCGGCTGCGTGTTTAACAGAGCGCATCGTGCCGTTACTGATAAAGAAGGAGGGGAAAGTGGCATGTGTTGCTGAATCAGCCTTTCCTGCAGGACCCAGGGTGGAGCTGGCAGCACTCTGCACAGGTGCATCTCACCAAAGCAGGCTGCCAGGAAGCGCTTGTTTTTACTGGAGTTCCCTGAAGGTAGCAGGCTTGTAGCAGCTTGTGTGAGGCTTGTCGGACGCTCAGCCTGTGCACAGGCCTCCAGGCTCCATCACTACCTGATCAATACAGTGCTCCAATACTGACATCGTGTGGCCTCACTCAGAGCTGCACTACTGCCTCTTGCTTTATCTTTGATCTCGTGCCTCAAGCATGAGCAGGCAGGAGAGTCATGCAACACAGACAAAACAAACAAACAAACAAAGCCAGATTGTTTGCACAGTTGGCAAAAACTGCTCAGACATATGAGGCTGGGTGTGAACGCTCTCCAGAGCTGCACTGCTCCCATACGTTCCACCTCCATCTGAGCTCATGATGCCACACTGAACCCTCAAGCTGTACAGTATACGTCCTACTTAGATTGAATGAATGTGTAAGTTATTTTCATAACATATTTGTCATTTCATAACATATTTCAATAACAATCCTTCTCAACTATGAAAGTATAATTAAATGTCATAAAAAAATTAATGTCATTTTTTCTTAGTATTGTGTTTGATAATTAAAACTAAAAAAGTATTTCAATTCAGCTTTCAAAAGAGATCGAAAATGAACAAAAATCAAAACAAACAAAACAAAACAAAAAAAACCCAAAACAACCAAACAAACAACAACTAGAGGGTCAGTCCTCATCCCACAGCAGCTGAGGTGTGAGGGGACATCTCTTCAACAACAATAACTTTATTTAAGTGCCAGTTCATAACAGACGTTATCTGAATAGTAAAAACCCCTGGTTGTTCCTCGCTAAGGCTGAGGAACGACTCCCAAGAAAAACCCTGACAGAGACGATACAGTTTAGAGCTAGAGCATTCAACCCAGGGGACCTGTGACATGATGATGTCACACTGTGAGGGCTGAAGCCACTGTATGTAGTGTGTAATTAGTGTATACCATTCAGTTGCTCTTGGATGAGGGCTGGCCCTTTAGTTGTTTGTTTGGTTGTTTTTGTTTTTTGTTTTGTTGTATGTTTGTTTTTGATCTCCTTTGCAACGTTTTTCATGAGGTCGAGATTGCTCAGCGTCTGCGACGGACGACCCTCCTGCGTCTGCGAGCGGCTGGGCCCCGTCGGGCCCTCCTGCGTCTGCGGACCGGACGAGAAGTCTGTCTGCGTCTGCGAGGCATCTTCAAGACGTAGCAGCTGTGGCCTCGCAGGTCCCACTTCCAAACTCTGTTCTCAGGGGAGTCTCAGTCTGCTGCATGCTGTACAGCAGCTGTGACGTCATCAGTGATGTCATCGCCTCGTCATCAGTGAGAACTCTGATGATGTCACCAGGGATGGTGACCATGATGATGTCACCAGTTAGACAGGTATGAGGTATGACCTCAGAACAGGTGATGATGTCACAGGTCAGCTGAGAACAGTCGGAGTGGTGAGGCCACAGTCGGTGTGTTCTGACACTGAGACGCAGCTGCAGACCAGCTAGTCCAGCCTGGCAAAACCTGCTCAGACCTACAAGGCTGGATGTGAACACTCTCCACAGCTGCATTGCTCCCATACGTTCCACCCCTAGTCTTCACAAAGTCATGTGATCCTTCATGTGAATTACATCAGTGACATCCTCTGGCAGAAGACATGAGGCCAGAGTTTAAGGGTCATCCGCATCATAGTGGCAATGACCCACCGCGACCACAAGGTGGAGCCCCAACCTCACCACTAACTGAGTCCTCCTCTCGTCTTTCTCCTCCTTCTTCTTCTGCTCCCACTCTTCTTCTCACTCATGGCAGCTGATGAATTTTTAGGATTTATGAGGAATGAGAGACGATCGCACAACGTCCAGCTGGTGCAAAGGCTGTGTGACAAAACTTACCGGAATCACTGGTGGATTTTGTGCATTATTGGATCCATTAATTCACCATTTCCACAGTTGGAAGTGTCTGTGTGTGTGTGTGTGTGTGTGTGTGTGTGTGTGTGTGTGTGTGTGTGTGTGTGTGTGTGTGTGTGTGTTTGTGTGTATGTGTGTGTGTGTCTGTGTGTGTGTTTTGCTGTGACTCATTACACATTTGGCACACATAGGAACGATTTCCACACTCTCTCTGCTCTCTGACCAGAGCAATAGGGGAAAGAGGAGGACTCATGTGTGTCGCCATCTTTGGAGAGGGACAATGTGGAGGGTTTAAAACACATGCTATGGATATCAAATGTTCAGATCCTTCATCTGGAGGCTGCTGGTTGGAACCCTTGCAGTATTCAGACCCAATGATATTATTACGTGCAGCATCTCTCAGTTCTCTCAAGGCTTCTTATATACCATCATATTTGGTTGACATCTCCTGTCTCAACTCCTCTGGTCCCTAAGACTTTTACAGACTCATCCCTGCTAAACTCACCTTCAGTTTATCTGCAGTAATGTGTGATCAACATTCATGTTCTGATGTTGTTGTCATTGTAAAGACTGTTCACTTACATGTTTATTACAAAAACAGTGTCGGTTAAGATATATGATCACTGCACTCTGGACCATTTGTATAACTTTTGGTTGCATCATATTTAACATTTCTCTGTTTTGTTTTTATCTCCACTGAGGATGATTTACGTCACATCCATAGAGTTCAGCTGAACTCCATAATTATCAACACCTATCAGTCTATTAATGTGAATATTAAGTGGTGATTAAAGCAGAATTAAACACTAGACTCTTCTGTGATGCTGTGTTGTCACTGCAGAAACCGGCTTGTCGTTCATCAAAACAGTGACTGAGAGCGTAGCTGTGGAAGTTAAGACCTCTCTCAGGTATTTTCAGACAACCCTGTGTTGTGTTTGTGTGTCTCTTTGCACTGTGACCTCTTCTTTCCTGTGGAGGCAGTGGGCAGTCCGTTACCCAGGGTCCTTGGCGGGGCCAGCTGTCAGGGCCTCTGTCCAGCGATTTCCAGCTCAGACTGTGGGAAAGTGGGAACCCCGCTTCGTCCCACAAGGCTCACTAATATCTAACAACACCCCCCCCCCACCCTCTAGCCTCCAGCCGCCCCCCTCCCCCCAGCCCCCTCCACCTCTCATCCTGCTTCCTGGACCAAAGGTCTAAATATAATACACCCAGGACCGTGGATTTCCCGCCCTGTCCCAAAATATAGAGCCAAAATACTTTGCCGACATCAGGCTTCTCTGTCACAGACTTTTACCTCCAATTCTATCGTCATCTTGTTCCTCTCACACAGTTAGAGTTAAATACATGGATTCAGACAAAGCAACCACATCCTAAGGTTCCCATCCACCAATAGCAAGCTGACCTGATGTAAGAGTATCAAGTTATTTGGTGGCATGGACAAAATCCCTTTGTTAGTGGGAGAAGTCACATCACACAATATTATGGAGATTGGCAAAGCAACTGTGGCTCAGAACATACATGGAAAATATCCTCAAAAGCATTCATTACCTGATGTATGTATGTTGTCCTCAACCAAAAGCTGCTTTACATGGTCTGAAAGATGATCACACTATAGACTAGAATGAATAAACGCTCTAGATCCTCACCTAGGAGTGATTTAGAGTCTATGACCAGTACTGATCACAACTTGACCAGCCCATGAATCCCACATTTCCACTTTTAATACAGTTTTCATTAATTTTCTTTATCATTTTTTAATTTATTGCGGTGCATTTTTAACATGCATATACATTTGTACTCTGCATATAATCTGTTTACATGTGTGCAATATGTGTGAATACCTAACTTCTAATTTAGTGAAAATAGTTCATATTGTATAGAGATTGTTACTCATATCTTTTGATGTATATAATGTTCATTCAGTCTTCGATGATGCTCTTCTTCCTCTGTTCTGCTTTTTGCCACTACAATAATGCAAAGCTCCCAACTGTGGATCAAATAAAGTATATGATAAATGAAATGTATTATATTTTATATCATCTAATCTTATCTTATATTATTGCACATTATCATACTATGAACTTGTGCAGCTTTCGTCAAGTTCTTTGATTTGAGAATGCAGAAAATGCAGAAAGAGGCCAGAGTTGGATCCATGTATGTGCGCAAGCACGGATGTACGAATGTATGGATGAATGAATGGATGGATGGATGGATGGATGGATGAATGAATGGTTGGCTGGTTGCACGGCTGGCTGAGTACACGCAGCACTTAACCCCATCACTGAACACCACCACCACCACCACCATCAGCAGCGGCAGAGGCAGCAGGCCATTACTGTTCAGGAAATATGCTGAATTATTCAATCACTTCCTCTCTGCATTCGCTACAGGATGCACAGAGTCTATTGAAAATCACAGAAAGGGTGTGCGTGTGCGCGCGTGTGTCCATGTTTGTCACGTGGCCACATAAAAGGTCTGTCTTCACGTGCTTGTCACAAACTCCCAGTCCTGACCTATATTAGTTTGCTTGCATCAGATTCACACAACCTGGCAAAAAACACTTATACTCTGGTCTTTGGTCATTCTCTGATACTACTGTACTTTTGCTTTTATTCATCATAGTTGTCATAGCGATTGCATCACCAAATCATCACCGAATCATCTCACATTACATAAGCGTAAATACAATAAGCAGAGATGATGTTTGCAAGCATCAGTGACGTACACGGTCATGTCAAAAACATGAGTAACTGGTGATCAATTCATATTTTAGCTCATCTTTCCATCCATTCATTATCTATTGACAAAAGTAGGTTTCCAGTCAATCACAGGACACACACACACACATAAACACACACAAAGTTGGATGTAACACGAAAAAGTTGCAGGAATTTATTGTCTCAGTGGTTCAGATTTAACTGGTCCTGTTTTAGCCCGTTGCCACACCCATCCAACAAATTTCTTTTCAAAGTTGTGCAAGCAGTTTTTGCATCATCCTGCTAAATTTCCAGAGTAGGAGACTAATAGATATTGACCTTGGGAGCTGTAATCTCAGGTCTTTTATGAGGTGAAACCTACATCAGAATATGGGAGAAATTAACATTGGCAAAACCAAAGTGCAGACCCTGATCCAGGTTCTGCATCTTTACTGTTCTTGTCTGATTTGATCCCACAGTATTTCAGCTTGAGCCAAACAGAGAAAGTTGATTTTATGAATTGTGATCAGCTTTTATTGGACTTCAGAGGAAGATATGTGGGTTTATCTTCCAGGTGTGACATTAAATATCACGACCTTTGTGTTTTGGGGTTGTTTTCTTGGGATCTTGTTTCTCAAACCACAGTTTTGATGTACAAGACTCTCAAACGAGCCTTTTTATAAAGTGGGTGGGAGCATTTTTCAACCAAATGGTTTCTCTTAGTCCTTGAACACAGCTGTGTCTTTGACAGGACGCCAAATTCTCATTCTGACCACAGGGTCAGCAGCAGACATCCGCAGAAACTAATGGACAGAAATCCTAAAGTTTCAACTTTATTTGAAGTCAGTGACTAGATGAACCAGCTCCGGCTCACACAGATGAGGTGGAAATGGAGTTTCTTTGTGACCATGTACAGTCAAGTTATGAAATCCAGTGTGACTACTGAGCTCACAGAAAACAGAAATATGAAGTTATGATCAAAGACGAATTTGTGCAGTAAAATCAAGGATATTTAACTCTTATGTCCCTCTCTGCTGTCCTAAAAGCACACATAGGAGTATCAGATTAAAATATATGAATGGGAGTGCATTTGTGGGTTGCTCAAGTGAGGAAAAAGCTGAAGACAGGACAGGGGCCGAAAGAATGAGAGTGGGAGGGAGGGATGGATGTGAATTCCAGAGGGCTGGGAGAGGAGTTTTGTCATCCCAGCAGCAGAAACAGGAAGTGAGTTAAAACCTCTCTCCCAACCTTTTGACCCCTGCAGATAACATTCCCACCCTCCCCCGTCCCTGCAGCTGTGTGAAGCCCTCCCTCGCTCCCTGCATCTCTCTCCTCGTTGTTTCCTGTACGTCAGTCCAGCTCCATGAATCTCCAGTGAGAAGTCGCTCTCCAGCCCCGGCGTGACGGGCGGCCGGACTTTGTAGTGTCTGTGCCGACAAACCTGCAAACGCAGGAGATAAATCCATCAACCTATAGATGTTTCATGTTTCATGTCCATTTCTTGGCCAAAATTTATTTTGTGACACTAAAAACTGAGCTAAGAGCCGGTACCACATTAACATGTGACAGGGTCAGTCTGAAATTCCTACTAAATAAGGAACATTTGCGTTTTTGTCAGATTGATGGTTTATGATCAGCTGTGACAGCTGATGTGTGCACATTCAGATCATCACCATCACCAGGTCCAACTATTTTTTATGGCTGTGTTCACACAAAGTCACAGTTTCTTCATCATCTCCTCTTAACAAACACAAAGAAAATCAACTGAGACTTCACCTCTGAGCTTGGGTGCAAAGTCCTCTCTTTGTCAACTTTTTGTTTGGTTTCCTAATACAATTATACTGTAATCTACCACTATTATTTCTATCAATTAGTAGGTTGCAGGTTTTCAGTTAGCAACAAATAACAATAAACATAGACTGAGATGCTTTTTAATCACATTTATCCACCTGGATTTCACTGTAAAGTGGGAACGAGCTCAACATTGTTATGGTGCACGTGTGAATCTCTGGATTTCTGAGGTTTACCTCACAGTGAAGAACTTCCACAATCATCATTTGACCAGGTAAACTTGTGCGACTGCAGCCCACGCACCATCACCGCGCTCGTATTACAAATTTCCTGCTGGTGAGTTCACGGTCTTTTTGGAGGCTGCGCTGTCTTAATTCTGCTGATTTACGCTTCGTTAGGGTGGGAGGCGCTCCCCAAGACTGATACGGGGGTCGACTCTAACTGGTCGGGATAGAGAGTAGAGAAAAAAATCTATCGGCTCATATCTACTCCCTGTCTTCAAGCTTTCCTCCCCTCCAAACACACAAATCCTCCACTTCCTATCAGAGCACACACACACACACACACACACACACACACACACACACACACACAGACAAAGGAAAGCCACAGCTCTTCCAAATATCCTGCCAGCACCTAAACCAACTGAGTCCAGTTGGCATGTTGCATCGTTACATCCTACAAACAACTTTGCCGAGAATCCGAAGTTCGAAACTTTCCCCGAATCGCAGCATTAACTGTTCTGGTCTCACTCTGGAAAATCCTGATTCACACAGAGTGAAAAACAAACTTAATTCTTCTATTTATACTCCAAAGGAACCTCATGTGTCAGGTTCCTGTTCAGCCCCATGCTGTTCATCCATGGACACATAAAACTTTAAGCAATATTTTAAGCGACTTGAATGTTCTTACTCAGTATAGATATGATATGATCATTGGGTTTCCTGGAGAGAAAAATAAGCATTTCGTCTTTTCTTTTTTTTTTTTACAAATTCACTATGTGACTTAAATGCCATCAAACATTCCTCATGCTGAAGTGTCCTCCCACCTACTGAACTACTGTTCTCTGCTTTATTTGACTTCTGACATTTACGAACCTATAGTGATGACTCTGTGTGTGTGTATGTGTGTGTGTGTGTGTGTGTGTGTGTGTGTGTGTGTGTGAGGCCGACAGCCTCACGCAGCCTCACACAGC
Organism: Karalla daura; assembly: GCA_029224185.1. Classification (NCBI taxonomy): domain Eukaryota; kingdom Metazoa; phylum Chordata; class Actinopteri; order Chaetodontiformes; family Leiognathidae; genus Karalla; species Karalla daura. Next base: position 19,935,549 of record CM055204.1, on the reverse strand, counting down.
AGCTCCGGTGTCGTCTGTGTAAACATGGGAGAATGGATCAGTGGGTGATTGACAGCTGTATGGCTGTGTGACGGACAGGCGGTTTTGTCCCTGAGAGGCTCTGGGGGCGACTCCCAGGGTGAGCCGGGACAGCGGCCGCACAGAGACAACAAGGGCCACACTGAGGACGCACGAGTGGCTGAGGGTCGGGGGTCGCCCCCGGGCCAGGGGGGGTGGAGGTCGGGGGGGGAGCAGCCCCCTACCTCTGGACGCCCACCGTTTTCACAGCGGGGTCAGAGGTCAGAGAGGGAAGTGGCATCGCTCATCGGCCTGTCTCATCCCTGGAGTGGAGGAAGAGGAGATCCAGCCTGTTTGTTATCCTCAGTCTCTGGTGCTAACATAGAAGCTATGGAACACTGGCTTCATCAGAAACAACTCAGATACCAGTCACTACTGAACAATGGAGCTCATCATGGAGTGTACACACATCCAGCCTTATGTCTTTGAGCCAGAATCAGAGCTAGTGAAAAAAACTGCTGGATGTACTGTACAGGAAACAGGCTTCCAGGGCACATGAAGTGACCCCATATTGCAGTCTGTGTCTGCATAGTTCTGGTGCACTTTCACGAATGATCACATGACTTTGCGTTCCTTGCTAAATAACAGGGCTTAGCAGCTTCCTGATATACAGTAAGTGGTAACTGGAGCCTTGCTGCAGCTATGGAGTAATGCATCCACATCCAGCCTGATATGTTGGAGCCAGAATGAGAGGAGGAACCAGAGACTGAGGAGGAACCTGAGGAGGATCCAGAGACTGGTTCCTCCTCAGGTTCCTCCTCAGTCTCGTACAGTCTAGTACGTTGTGCTAACCTGTGAGTCTGTGATTTTGTGGAGCAGAATCAAGCGTGCCGGCAGAACAACATTCAGCGTCTCTGTGAACGTGCACACATGAAGTCACCTGACTGCAGGGGTCAGAGGTCGGGCTGGGGCCTCTTACTTGCAGCAGGTCGGCAACACTAATGCAGACACATAACGGCGGAATCGAACCAGCGACGCGGTGTGTTCGGGGTCAGCACTCAACAAATCAGACGCTTGAGCTGGTGAATGGGTTTATTGGTAAAAGCAAGTGGAGGGAAACATCGATGCATTATTTATTTTCTCTATCACACTTTTAACTCACACACACACACACACACACACTGTGACTGTCTACGCAGTTTGTGTGTCACAAATCACAGAGAAATTGCGTGAGTTCATTTCCATGAATATGTGCACTTTCATTTGTGTGTGTGTGTGTGTGTGTGTGTGTGTGTGTGTGTGTGTGTGTGTGTGTGTGTGTGTGTGTGTGTGTGCAGGTCCAGAGGGAAGTGTGTAAGGATGGAAGACGCTAAGAGCTCTGCTTTAATGCACTTTGATTTGAGATGATGAACAGAGAGGCTGCGCGTTTTTTTTCTCCTCCAAGGCTGCACATGAATGTAAGCATGAACACACACACACACACACACACTTACACACTCATTCAGACACACACACTTGCACATTATTTCTCTTCCTCTATTAATCCCTCACTCCTCATCTCTTTTTGTGTGTCCCTCGTATGTATACGTACAGATGCACACACACACACACACACACACACACACACACACACACACACACACACACACACACACACACACAGACACACATCTGTATCCACTGCTCTGGGAAGCCATTAGTGTGACCCAGCCTTGATTACTTATTTATGGGCTCGGCAGAGTAAAGTGAGGGAGTGGAGTACCAGGGGGCCTCATTTATAAAACTGTTGTTTGACTTCACCCAGATCTCAACACCGTTCACTTTAACATTTCCAACAACATTTGCAAAAAATAGCCAATTGAATCATATTTCTAAAATCCAGACCAGTTGGTTAGAAATAACTTGGAGTGTTGTTTTGATTTTTCCTATAAAGCGGGGTTGGGGATTTGTTTCAGGGTTCACCAAGTAAAAGTTTGGTGCACTTTAGGTGGCGTTGGCTCTAAAAGCCAGGGCAGACGAGACACTCAAAGACTGTCTGACTCCAAGCGATCTGTGCTCTGCACTGCCAAAAATGAACCCCACAAAACATTGGGATGTTTAAAACAGTACATTTTCTGTTTTTTGTAACAGCAGAACAAAGATCTTCTCCAGCCCTGAAAGGATCTTGTCAATCAATCGTTTTCCTCTTTTTTTCCAGAAGAGGCTGTTCTGAGACTGTTGACCAGATACTAAAACCTGCAAAAAATCAAAGTCAGTTGCGTGTTGCTCCTGGTGTTCTGGATAGTTTAGCAGATAAGACAGCAGACGATCGTAGTGCCTCACAGCGAGCAGGTCCCTGGCTCAGATCCAGGTCAGATCAGAGCCTTTCTGTTGGTTTTCCTCTGAGTACTCCGGTCTCCTCCAAGAGTCCAGAAACATGCATGTTTAACTTGACTGGAGACTCTAAAGTGCATCTAGGTGTGGATGTTGGGGATGTTGAACTTGTGATCTACCTTTTTGAAGTGCTTTTATTTGATGGTATTTAGCATATCTTTCACCTTCAGAGGAATAATCACGTTAATGCGAGGAGTGGAACGGCAACTTGTCATAAACTGTCATAATGCAGCAGCTGGATACATCCTGGAAAAAGTCCTGGAAATACACAAGCTAAAACGCTGAGTCTGCACTCTCATCCTCACAACTTATATAACTGAACCCTATTGTATTTTCTGGATGTTCAACATCAGATTTGAAGCTTTACCCGACGAGCCCAATGCAAAGACAGGACTTACAGTAGTTTGGTTTGTCCATGTCCGGGCGTGTGATAATGGACCCGTTAATGTATCAGGAAATGTGTCACTCGATCACATGGAGTCAGCAGCACAATAAATCATTAGGTCAGCCATTTGCTCTGTTTGGAAACTCCTTTTTTTATTGGTTCATCTTTAGCCAGGAGGGTAGCAGCAGCCACACCACACCAAGAGGAACAGAGGAACAAAACCAGAAGACAAACGACCACAACCCCGGAGTTCTTCATCGTCCCGATAAATACCGCCCGACCCGTCTCCACCGTTGCTGCAACCACTTAAATAAATACCATGAAGCAATGTCAGCAGTGAAACAGAAAAATGTGTGAAATGCATATTGTTCCATATATAATATATTCATTTTAGATAGATTTCTATATATATTTGTTCCATATACTCTCCTTTAAATTCTTTTACAACACACAGGATGCCAATTTGTACCAAAAGCGATGCTTGCTAAGACACGAGAGGAGAAGTTCACTGGTTATAGCGGCGGCCTGCGTACGTACAGCATCAGACAGGTTCCCGAGGGAGGAATGTCGGAAATGTTTGGAAATGTTTGGAAATCTCATTATCGAAAAAGGCTGATAGATCGGAACGCTTTGCTCGGACGGGCAGATGCACACAGTGGAGGATGTGGAAGCTGCACACGAGTAACGATAAAGACTATGATTGAACTGTCAAATAATCACCCTCAAAATGTCTGTTTTGAGTGCTTGAACCCACCAGTGATTTCCCTTGATACTATATATTTTTGTTCGACTATTTCCTGCCGTCATCTAATGAATCAGCACCTCTGTCACTTTTGAAGACTTTAAAACTGTAACTTTAGAGTCAAATGCACTCACTCTATGTCAGTACAAATCCATCCCTTGCACTTTAGGGAACACGTTTTCTCCATAGACACAAATCAGATGTTTAGGGTGTTTTTTTTTGTTTGTTTGTTTGGTTTTTTTTACTCAAAGTTGACCATGGACTCTAAATCTCTCTTCTGAAAAAGTGAAATCACATTACTGGACATCGATCTCCATCACATCTCTCTGCAACTCTGTGTGTATGTGTATGTGCCAGACAAAGCACTGCACAGTTTAGAAGAGCTAATAACCAGAGCTCCTGTGGATATTTCAAAGCCTCTCTGAATGCAGATCAACCATAATAGCAATATCAATAAGAACAAAAATAATAATAATAATAATAATAATAGAGCTGAAAAAGAACAATTAATCAATGTCATCCAGCTCAGACAGAAAACAATGTTCCTCAAGTCGTCTCCTCGAGCACCAAGATCTGATTGCTGTCATCCAACCAGTGTGGAAGAGACACTGTGTGTGTGTGTGTGTGTGTGTGTGTGTGTGTGTGTGTGTGTGTGTGTGTGTGTGTTGACCCTATCGGAGGCCATGTCTGCAGAAATGCAGTTAAATTTGAGGAGTTTTAACTTCCTGTTAAGGTCGGTAGGGAGGTGTGTTCAGGTCAGGCAGACGAGTGGCTCTGCTGCTTTCCTTCCACCGTCACAGAGCAGAGCACGCAGACGACGAGCGGCTCCCACCACAAGCAAACATCACGTTTCTGAGCGAGCCCAGCGTCCCTCTCCAGCACATCCACTCTGTGTTTGTGGTCAAAACAAAAAAGTTTTCAAATTGACCTGCGTTAATGTGGGCAGAGAGTCAACCACGGGGACTGGTGTCAGGTACACAGACAGCGACTTTTGATTGCCAATATGTCCGATAATGATATCAATCCTCATTATTTTTATGCAACATAAACACTAAAACTGGAATTGCAACATTAAAAGAAAAGAAAACTCCACTGAACTGAATGTGACCTCCACAGTTGCCAACCTTTCAAGCGAAGCCAGTGATGAGTACAGAACTTCTGGGGCAACGTTCACACTTTCTGGAAATGTAGAAATTAGCAACGAAAATGGGTTTGTACATTGACATATCAGGGGTCTGCGTTTGTACTTTGGTTGGAAAAAATCATGTTGTCTTTTTTCTCTTTTTTTCAGCTCAGTCTTCTTGTCGGGTTCTTAGAAATAAAACAAACTTGTGGAATTAGGAATAACGGGAAATGGAGAGGGGGGGGAGACCTTAAGGGAGACGTGCAGACCCTGTCTACCTTTGCACCTTTCTTGATTGTTGGATTGTCTTTAGAAAAAAAATGACCTGAGGCGGAACTTAAGACAAACTGTGACACAAATCTCACATCAGTTCAGTTTCAGGGCCAGCTTTTGATCAACTGATGCCAGACGTGTGACAGAACGGTTCAAAACCAAGCCACGAAATACCAAGCTCTGCTCGGAGTCGATGCTGCAGTACTTTCCAGAGTCCTTGTTCTTTAGTTTTCTTGTCAGAGTTGCTCCAAAAGTTCCCGAACCTGCCTCACAAGTGGACTGTAAATAAGTAAATGGTCACTATACTGGAAAAAAAAACAGCCATAATAATATCAATCTCATTAGAAACAAAAGGCAGAATAAAAATAGTTATATTGTTAGTAGCCCGTATTTACATATAAAAATATAGCAAAGTAACATTTAACAAATAAGGTCAGTTTGTGTGTCTGTGCTGACGTGCACACACACACACACACACACACACACAGAAAAGCCCAAATGCATCCAGACCTGAACACACACGCACACACACACACGCTTAAAAACAGGTACATGCATACACAGACACACACACACACACACCTGAGGCTGTGTGTGTTGTTTTTATCAGCTTCCTAGAAGAGCCATGCACCGCTGCTGCGTTGAAGCATTACATTAAATCTGAACGTTGACCTGAAGTGCTGAGTAAGTGGAAGCAATGGAAGTCTGACTTTGAAAAAATCTTCTTCTTCTTTTTTCTTTTCTTTCTATTTTTTCAGAGCATGCATGGTCTCCATCTCAATACTGGTGACATCAACATCCTCTCCTCCATCAGCTGTCCATCTGCCAAACACCACAACTCCACTCGTCCGGCCTGCCCCCCCCCCACCCCCTCCATTCTTCTCCGGCCCATTAAGGGCTATCATGGAGCTAATTGCCTGTTTGATCAACTCTCTGCGGACCAGGAGCTGGAGGCTTTTAGCCCTCTGAGTGTAAGCAGAGAGATTGATGAGGCGGGCAGGGTGTGTGTGTGTGTGTGTATGTGTGTGGATGTGTTGGGGGGGGCAGGATATGTACCATGTATGGGACAAACATTGTCAGCAGATATTTTCAGGTTAGGTTATTAATTGCAAAAACTTGGTGACTGAGAGAGGAACTCCTCGACTGATTGTGCAGATGGAGCATCAGAGGAGCGGACTGGACGGGGGTGTCACCTAGAACAGCTCAGAGAAACTCTGTGAACTTGAGGAGCAACTAGAGCAGTAGAACTGAAAAGTATTTCCTGGATCTGCCCATAAATTCAATAAGTCTTCACTTGAGCCATGCTCCATCTGTCTGTGAAGTTTTGGGCCAATGCATTCAGTAGTTTCTGTAAATTTCAGCAATTTATTTTTTGTTTTTATTTTTTTTGCCCTGGTTCTTCCTATGGAATGCAGACATTTCTAGTCAGCAAAAAGTTATAGAAACTAAACACAATTAGAGCATTCCACTGCATATTTTCCAGCAATTTGAAGTCCAAATAACTGATTTATTAATCAATTAAACAACTGACTAAAAAAATGCTAATTTCTTGCAGCCCTCATAAATTGTTGTCATTATTATGAATCTAGAGTCATTTGACTGATTGAAGCTGAGTCGAAGTGCATTTGATTGCATTTCAACATTTCCTTCTTTTTCAAAAGGGTTGGGGGGTGGGGGTGGGGGTGGGGGGGTCGAGGAGGGTTGGGGGTGGGGGAGTGGGGTGGATTACGTGTGGTCGAGGCGGAGGAGAGGAGGATGGAGGTATCGGGGGCGGTGGAGGTGAGAGGAGGGAAAGCTGGCGACAGACTGACTTGAGGAGGAAACCCGACCAGACCCTCAGAGCTCCGGCTAAAAATAAGACCAGGGGAGGCTTCTTCTGCTGACAAAACAACATACACACCGGCTCTACGTACACGGGTTGTTGTACAGTGGGAGGACACACTCACACACACACACACACACACACACACACACACACACACACACACACACACGCTGCCTAGTCACAATGGATGCCCCCTCCCTCCGGTTAAATAATCCCCCATTCAGCTACAGGCTGCCGGGGAAAACGTTGTCAGTCTACCTCACAGTGCTTTTCCTTTACAAATGAGCTTAATAGCATTAGATTTCACTCAGTTTGTACAGTGCATGGTCCCTTTTTTTTTTGGTGTCAAATTGTTGTCACAGGTATGTTACAGGTGTCTTTGTTCTCACTATACGCCTCGGTGCTTTGCTCAGAGTCCCAGTCTGATATCGTAGCACAGTTTATTGGTTCAGTCCACCCTCAGCCTGCTCTGAGTCTGTTGTGGGTCCTCAGTCTCCCTCTCCTCCCTCTTTGGGTTCGCTCTCACGTCCCAGAGAACAGAAACTCCGCTGGCATGGACCGCACACGTCGCCAGGGGCGTCTTTCCTTCCTGATTTGGTCCATCGCCCATCTCTGCGCTCTGCGCCTTCTCTTTGCAAAGGGTGAAAAGGAAGGAAGTTCGACAATAAATAAATAGGATTTCAGACGTCCAGATTGCACCAGAGAGGCGATTTCTGCCTGGGAGTCTCGGCTAAGGTTGGAGGGCAATCCAGCAAAGCACGACGGCTTCTTCTTCTACTTCATCGTCTTCATCCTCGTCTTCGTCTTCCTCTCTTGGACGTTTTTGTGTTAAGGTATCTCCAACACGAACAGGCACAGTAAAGCTTTGGTCCCTCCTGAGCTGGAGAAGAAGTAAATTCAAGGTACATCAGGTGAAACAACACTTCACGTGGGTTGGGTTGGTGGGTTAGTTGGCTTGTCGTATGTGTGTACGTAGGTAGGTTAAGGTGGCGTTGTTGCCACGTTGTCAGCTGTGGTGCTGTTGGCAACAGCGTAGCTTTGGCGACGGCTGAGGAGAGGAGGAGGACCGACCCGCGCCCGCGTCCCAGGCCTGTCATAAAGGCTTCTCCAGGGCTTTGCTACGGAGCGAGGGGTGTGCGCCGTTGGGGTTGGACGCGGAGATCTTGCGGCACACGGTGTTGGTGTTGCTGCACCTGCAGCCGCGGCGCGTGGCCCGGTCGTGGGCGCGCTGGCACAGGGCAAGGCACAGCCTGGCGGGGGGGTAGCAGCAGAGGCAGGGCAGGCAGAGCGCCAGCAGCCCCATGGTGCCCCAGCGGGCACAGGCGTGGGCGGGGCCGCACGAGCACGGCCGGTCGGCGCAGTTGTCCTCGTCGTCCTGGGCCGAGCAGTGGTAGAAGAGGCCCTTGACGCAGCAGAGGCAGGTGCCGTACTCCACCACGCTCTCGGCGGAGCACAGGCAGCGCCCCCCGCAGGCCCAGCAGGACGGCAGGCGGCGCGGGGCGCAGCACTCGTGGCACTTGCAGCGGCCGCACCGCTCGCAGATGAACAGGTGGCGTCCCAGCTCCACCTCGTCCTCCGTCAGGCCTTTGCCCAGAGAGGCGTCGGGTTTGAGTTCGCCTTTGGGCTGCGAGTGGACGACGGAGCCCAGGCCGGAGTGGGAGGGCGTCAGACCGGCCAGGAGCCGCTGGTCTGAGGTGGCACTGGTCCGAGACATGGAAGAGCTTATGGTGCTGGAACGGCTCAGGTGGGACAGGTGTGCGTGCTGCTGCTGACTTTGGCTGCGGGGCGGGGGCGGGTGGGCGTGGGGGCCGTGGTGGGTGGGGTACACTCCGGGAGCGAAGCGGTCCTCGTGGGCGTAGAAGAATCCGGACTGGGACGCCGGCTCCAGCGCCACGGGCCGGTCCACGTAGTCATTGTTGGCCCGGATGGCGCGGATCTGGTCGAGCGACAGCACCGGGACCTGCTGGAGGTCCAGGCTGTCCAGCTCCACCCGGAAGGAGTGAGCAGGGTCCATCCTGGGGGGCCCGGCCGGGGAGCACCAGGGCTGCGGGCTGGGGCAGGGTGCTCCAAACTCTCACGGCACATCAGATAAACCTGGAGACACACAGAGGAGAGCGATTAGAGACGTCACCCTGCAGACCTGGATCAGAACTGAGAACGCATACAATTTGCAAATGGTTTTGACATTTTATCTCATACATCACTTTGATTACTGACCTTACAATCATGTGAATAAAACAGTGAATAAAAACAGTGAATAAAAAGTCCTAAAAAGTACTGGAATGAGTGGATGGATGGTCTTCCTATCTACTGTGTAGATAAGGGTATGAGTGGTGGATGAATGCATTTATTTATTCTTACTTTTCAGTTTATTTATTTTGGATCGAATGTGCATGAATTCCTTGTATGGTCTGTGCATGCAATGACAAAATAGTTATCTAATCTTGTTTATCTTAATTTAATCGTTTAGTCCTATATCATCATCATTGATCTCGTGTTGGTACCATAACATTCTGCTCATACCTTTATATATAGCCTATTTATATTGTACAAACACATATTTAAATGTCATTTTAAGGACATTTTCATAACTGCACAGGAAAAGGCAAAAAAAAAAACTTCCGGTGCTCCTTTTAGTTTTTTTAAAGACAGACTTTATACATATACTGACATGAACATCAGTAACTGTGTGTATGTGTGTGTGTTTTCAGCCTATTTGCAATGAAAACAAGAACGGGTTTGCATGAGAACCGAAGCCACAATGATGCCACACTGAGGTAAAAAACTCAAACAGCTTTAGCGTTTCCCATCATGACTGACGCTGAGCACGCTGTACAGTAAAAGCCTGAACGCAGAGCGAAGGCTGACCCACTTAAAACTCCCAGACAAGTGGAAACAAAAAACCCAAATCAAAACACATCAAAATTGGAGACTTCAGAGACCACACAATCACTGAATCACTGCTGTGTGTCAACACGTCTTTGTGGAGTCGTTTTCGCGTGGTCGTCGTGTGAAGCGAGAGAAAAGAAAAAAAAAACCTGTTGCTTTCAGACGGGAACCAAATCTCAACTCAACAGCTCGATTATTTGCAGAACTGGGACAGTGCATCCACATATGGCGAGCTACACATTACATATGACCCAAATACTGGAGCAGCTCTCCATCAAAGATGCACTTTGGCAACGCAGTCTCCACACAACCGTAAGCCATGTCATCATGACTGCTGAGGTTCTCCAGCGCTTGGTTTAACGCTATTATTAGTCTGCCAGAGCCAGAGAGGCGACCATGAGGGCCACACTGTAATTTAGCATCTGTTGGACGCAGCTGGCGAGGAGGAGACCCACCTGCAGACTGAGAGGCTGCCAGCATCACCAAGGCAGCGTTAGGAAAGGCTGCAGCATCAGACCAGTCATTCCAGAACTGTTCTGGATTAAACTCTTTATGGAAACTGAAAAGATAAGACACTGTGGCATATTCTGCAAAGTCTCATCCAAAATTTGAAATAAAAGAATGATATGAAGTATAAAGCATGAGAGTTTTAGCCTGTGGTTGTCATCTGAAAGGAACCGCGGCTGACGAGATGTGGTTTCTCAAATGGCCAAACAGTATCTGCCTCTTAGAAACACACACAAAATCAACTCTGTCGTATGGATTTCCTGGAGTAACCGGAACTGTTCTTCAAGATGTTTCTAAGTCATGACGACTCTGAGACGGATATCTCAGAACCTCGGGGCTCAAAATCAAAAGCATCTGTGCCGTTCCACCGAGACGTCTAATGAGAAAAATACATCTTCCCGTAAACTGGGCGAACTGATCCTTTTTTAAGAGGCACTTGTTTTGCGGTGCACTCAACAAGGCTTCCTGCATTTTGACCAGATTTGGGTTTTCTGACCAGAGTAAAACATGAAGATGACCAAAAAGGAAGAAAAAATGGCACCATGTTCATGTTTCCTCTTGTTCCTGGTTTGGAGTTATTCATGATGCTCAGCTGCAGGAGAGTATGTGCATGGTGCACTCATTGTAATGCTGCACTTAAATGCTTTAAAGGCAAATATAATTTTGCTTACAAGTGCAGAAAATGCACAAGGAGAAAAGACTAAATTAAATAAAAGGTTCAAGTCCAGTTGGATATTCGGCTAAGTTGATTGTGCAGGCAAAATCTTGTTTGAGATCTTGTTTAAAAAGCAAATGTGCTTCTTTATATTTATGTTAGGGATAAAGATGGAAAAATCCAACAAAAACACACAAATACTGCACATGGACACTCATCTATACATACACACACACACACTCAGTGAAAAGTGCAGTTTTGCCAGAGGGGAAGAGATCGCTGGCTCACTCCTCACATGGTGCCAGTCCTCCCAGCGAGTAATGAGGCCAAATGGAAATGCATTTAAAGCAGCTCAGATCATGAGATTAGATGGAGGAAGGAGGTAATAGAGAGCAGCAGCAAATAACCATCCCAGGCCACGCCCACGCGCAGACGGATGCATTCACACTGTTTATGTCTCAGCGTATGTGATTCACATCCTCTCCGAGCTGTCGGAACAAGAGGCAGACAGTCGCATATCTTCCCCCGTCGCTCGGTTTTTAGGTTAATGGCTGCGATCTGATAACAAAGCGGCTCAGTGTCGAGGCAGACGGCTGATTGGGCCGTGACTCTGAGCTGCCAATATACAGTAGATCTCTGACTGAGCTTCTTCGGGGGAGCTGCGAACACAGCAGATTCTGTGTGGATTTTATGGGCATGTACCCATGTCTGTGTGGGTTTTCTCCAGGTTCTTTGGTTTCTTCTCAAAGTCCAAAAACATACACGTTTAGGTCAGTTGGATACCCTAAACCGCCCCTTAAAAGATGTAGAAGATTCCCAGTCTTCATTATATATGCACTCAAGATTAACACCAGCAACACCACTGGGTACAAAATGGGTAAAAAACAGTAAAGGATGAACAATCCAGCTGTTCAGACAGTCTCCTTTGCTTGTTCCAAGTCTTTTGTAACTTGAATGAAGCAACTCTGCACTAGTTTGCAACATGCAGCAAACAGGAGGATCGTCTCCTGCCAGCTACATCTGCACTCCCTGATGCACCACACACAAAGTTACATGCAGTACGGTTTCATCATTGGATGAAAACAGACGGGACCTCTGGAGCTCAACTGTTCATTTTGCTTAGTCCATGCTGCAGAAACATCTTAGTCACAGAATCAGGAACTGGCTGTTCTCTGAAAGTTATTCACAATAATAGAGTGTATGTCGTGATATCATAGATGCAGAAAAGTAAGGCTGCAAATGTGTTAGTGATCATTCCATGTCGTGCATAACATGATTTGTCATTCATCTTTTTCTCTAAAGAAATACAGAAAATGATCCCAAATTCCAAGTATATTGATACTGACTGATTCAGCAAACATGCAGCACATTTCTCTCCACTAAACTTACTGTATAAATGCAGCTGACTCCGGTTTTCTAGCTTCAAACAGACATTAAGATAATAATGCAGCACAGAGTGAAATGTGCATCAGAGAGAGGGAAGGAGAGATGATTTAGAGGCCTGGTTGTAAAAACAAAAAGGAAAAATCCCTCCTCCCATGCTCTGGACTGAGCATTAAGGTGCTCTGGCCTCCAGCATTGTCTGCATCTGTCCCTCGGTCTCCTCCTTCCAGAGGTCCGGCTGTAAAGGAGCAGATAAGGAGGCCCAGGTTGGTTAGACGAGGATGCATTTTCGAATTAGTCGGAGGAGAGAGGAGAAGTCCTGGTCACTAATCTGATCAGGCAGAGCGGCGGCCGGGCCCCACTCACTCTCTTCAGGCCTATCAGTCCATCTAATTGTTAAAAAGAAGAGGCCAAACGCACGTTTCCATGACCTCATGCTCACTGTCGGGCCGAGCCAGCGCTGGCCACTCCAGCTGTGGGAACTGATGCCGCATCATCTCCGAGTTAGAGGCCGAGGGTGGCACCGAGGGCGGAGGCTCAGAGCAGCTTTGACCCCTGTCAACACCTTCCTTTAACTTCGCTCAGTGTGTGAATAATGGTAGACTGAATCATTTGAGCTTTGTGGAAACAAGTGGATCGACATCTGCCTCAAAAACGTTTTTGGTAAAAGAAGGAAGCCATAATAGGCTGATGGTATAATAGTTCGAACTGTGGGATATTTTAAATGTTGACAAGGCTAACTCAAGATGAGCAATAAAAGCTCCCAAAGATAGGTGAATCACAGGAATTGTTACCTATTACTTTACACACTCTTTTAACAGATTTCTAGCAAATAATTGAACAATATCTGTCTCTACAGAGGCTCAAAGCTGTTTTGGAAGACGATCGGCTCTGCTTTCAACCATCTGGAGACTGCAGCTATCTTGAGGTGAGTGTGTGTGTGTGTGTGTGTGTGTGTGTGTGTGTGTGTGTGTGTGTGTGTGTGTGTGTGTGTGTGTGTGTGTGTGTGTACATCTTTTCAGTCACCTGTTGAAGGTTCCCAGTGGACCAGATACCTCAGGTGCGGTTGTTTTTCTCTGTCTCTTGGTTATTGGGCTTGTGAGTGAAAAACACTGAGGATATGTAATGGTCTCCCTTCTCCAAGATACAGATCACATCCTGTAAAAACTCATCTTTTCTGCTAGTTCAAAGCCAAACTCTCCATACACAAGGTTCTTCACTATACAGTAAATGTGGTAGTAAAAATGCTGGTGAAACTTTGGGGGAAACTTCATGGGAAGAGGGTTTTATCACTGAAACTGAACCAACATGGCCGACAGCACAACGACTGTTTTATTTAGCAGAGAATCCATCTGCCCCCGAGGAGAGGATGGAGAGACACCCATTATCTCCGCTGCTCCCTCTCTCCCATCCTCTCTCTCTCTGTCTCTCTCTCTCTGTCTGTCTGTCTCTCTCTCTCTCTCTCCAAACCAATGATCGGAAACATCGTCATGTTTGGATAAATGTGGTGTTTTCATAGTCTTCATAGTCAGACCTCATCATGTTGAACACGTATCATATATGATGCTATTTACGTTTGATTCTCAAGCATGGTTTTATTTTTCCAACTTTGCATGTGTAAAATGTCAAAATGGATCAGGATGAAGCAAAAATGAAACAAAACAAACTGAGAAAATGAAGGAGTGGGAGAGAGAGAGAGAGAGAGAGAGAGAGAGAGAGAGCTGCTGTTGGTGGTAACATGAGGATGGACGTCTGTGCTGAGGGAGTATCAGTGATGACTGCACCTCTACCCTGGGACACACAACACAACACAACACAACTCTCTCTCTTTCTGTCTCTCTCTCTCTCTCTCTCTCTCTCTCTCTCTCTCTCTCTCTCTCTCTCTCTCTCTCTCTCTCTCCATGTGCAGAGAAATCACCGTTTCCTCAACCAGACCCTGAAGCGTCCGGAAAAGTCACAAACGCACGCAGACAGACGTCTCCGAGCCGGAGCTGGTGACATCCGAGAGGAAAACCAGCAGGAACAAGCAAGAGTTCAAAAGTACACAAACACAAAATCAAATTCCCGGCTTTCACCGTTTCCGGCAAGGCCACGCCCCCGGCACGCACACACACACACACACAGAGCAAGTCCCTTTCATAAATGCATTGATGAACATCTCTGTTTAACGTCGCAGTCAGACCAACACAAGAGCAACGAGCCTCGTCACAGACACACAGTGAATCTGTTCCTTTTATGTCATCTCAGCAACTTCCCAAAATCCCCTCAAAGAGTCAGGCCTTCTGTCATGGATGGATCCAATTCTGAAGAAATACGCTGCGGCGAAGCCTTACATGGCCTTATCTTAAGCGAGATGCATCTTATCAGAATCAGAGTCTGAATCGTGTGTACTGCCGAGGCCGGCCACGAGGAATCTGCTTTGATGAAACAAACGAGGAATGAATGTCATCGTTCGCAAAAACACAATATACCAGTGTATGCATTATTTACCAGCAACTGTCCACTCAGCAGAATCAATAGTCAGAAACTTTCAAGCTCAAACAACAATAGTTGGACTTGCAGGAAGTCATAGATTTTATCGGGGGCTCATTAAAAGGCCCTTGGAGACGCCATTGTTAGTGGTGGATGTAGAAAGGACAGCAGCATGTCCACGACTTAAAATCACCTGTTTAGGGGTAAGAACCAGGTCTCGATATCTACGTATGTGATTAACTGTTGGACATGGAAACCTCTGCTGTCACCCTGACCTTTCACTTTCTCTGACCTATCACCCAATTTACAATATATTAAGAAATACTTCATAAAAACATTCAATCTTGAATTTTTTTTTATGACTTACTCTTACTTATTCATACCGTTGTTGTCATTACTTATTCTTACTTTTATCTTTACTCTTATTTTTTATTCATAGTATTTATAGAAATGAATATTCATCTTTTACTAGTGTCATCGTGACCTTATGTTATTATTCATGTTATATTCTACTTTTTTCATTGTATCACGTATGGTCACTTTCTCCGTACCTCGGCCACACATCTAAACGTCAGAGGTGAGCAGAGAGCTGTGAACGCTGCCGATCCCGGTCTCTCCTCCGACCCTCTGACTTCCTGTGAGTCCGGCCGGAGCCGCTGATGCTCGATGGACTTTCATGGACGGAGCGTCGCCACATCTCTCGCCGATGACATCATGGTTTCGGGGGCTATTTAAAAACCGCCTGCAGCGACCCTTCACCTCAGGCTGAGGAGGGGTTGCCCTCCCCTCTGCTCCCTTGTCCATCTCCTCCCTCCCTCCCTCCCTCCCTCCCTCCATCCCTTCCTCTCCCCCTCTTGCATCCTCTCCTCCCTACTCGTCACCCTCACTCCCTGCCGTCCTCTCGACTTGTCTGGAACTTCTCTTCTCTTTGTCCCTCGTTTAACATTTCCAATGAAAAAGAACTTGTGTTTTTGTGTCCAAGCACATCCACACACCGAGCTGAGCAAGACGCAAAGTTCTCTAATTACTTTTTAAGACATGTACACCTACCAACACAGTTGGATTGGATATATGTTGGACTCAGAGATTACTTTAAGCCCGTCTGAGGTTAGAGTTAGGTTCTGACCTTCAGCTCAAATGTTCACATCCTGATAGGAGGCAGGCGTAATGCCATCAAACTTTTCAAAAGGAGGAAAAGACTGCAGTCACAACTATTGATTCAAAACGTGCACAAGATGCAGGAGTCAAAGGAAAATGTCAGTCATGACCTCTGGACATGCATAACGTAACCTGCAGGACTCACAGGGTCAAGACATTTGATTACAGCATAGTCCGGCCTTGTGTGTGTGTGTGTGTGTGGGAGGCCCGTCAGGCACTAAGACCCAGGGGCCTTCCTCCAGATGCCCTCCGGGAGCACAGCAGGATTGAATGACAATAAACTGGATGAGATACCGGATGTGCCGAATCTGACCCCAACGGAAAGACTGAAATAGACACTGCAGACCAGCAAGTCCAGGCAGGGAGGGAGAGAGGGAGGGAGAGAGAGAGGGAGGGAGAGAGGGAGGGAGGGAGGGAGGGAGGGTGAGAGGAAGGAAGGAGACTGTGAATGAGTGAGGGATGGCGATACGAAGAATGATAAAAGTGAGAGTGGTGGAGCCAGAGAGAGGAGGAATAATAAAAACAGGCAGAGGAGAAGCGTGACTGACTCGGAGGAAATGAGTTGTTTTTGGACACAGTTCGATGCAGCGTTGGGCCCCAAATTGAATAAAGAGCAGATTGTCACATCACAGTCCACTCAGCCCATTAGGCTGAATCAGAGCAATAACGATGAGAGCGCAGATTAATCCTCTCTGCACACATTCAGACCTGCCGTCGGCCCATTCAGGACGAATCCACCAAGTGGTGGAGTTTAAGGGATTTTTGCTCTGCGCGCTACATTTCAGCACGTAATCAAACAGACCAGGCGATCGTGGAAATTTCCCCTCCCTCACAATGAAACCAGAACTTGCTCTCCAGATGTTTTTCAATGTTTGATGCAGATGTTTCGTCTTTAGGATGCAGCATAATAGCAGCTGAGAGCTCCAGATGAATGAAGTTGATATCGCCCTGCATGACATACCACTGCAATGGCAGAAACGTCTCCAACTGTGGAGCTCTGGGAACGCTTTCTCTGCCATTGATGCAATAGATTTCTAAAGACCGAGGGGGAAACCACAGGGGAGAGGTCCTCTCCGCTGACCCTGAATCGGGGAGAACATTTGCTAAAGCCTGAGTTATTTGTCAGAGAATTAAGCAATGTTATGTTGTAATCTATACTAAGATTGCTTAAACGGTTACAGAGGGATTCAGTAATTCTTCACCTTAAAAGTGTGGGTCAACGTGCTTAGATGCGGTGATGTCACAGTGTAACACAGTAACTCTGGAACTTTCTACTAATGAGTAAAAAGCACTTCTTAAATCTCAAATTAATAATCTACATTAAAATTGCTTCCGACACAGACATTGAGAAATGATGCTGGGAATAAGCTTGTTTGCAGAATCATCCAGTGACTGCAAAACAGTGAAGATACTAAAGAAAATAACTTCAGGTTTTATTGCATCTTCACCTGAGTAAAAACTTGTGGTTGGTGCAGTAGATTGTTCCATAGAAGATGTTCAACTGCAGAGTGTTTCGTGTGCAGGAGGTTGTGAGATGTTGTAGAGATCGAGGCAGCAGGTGGAAGATGGACAAGTCGTAGTGGCACCGCCCCAAAAACAGCCCAAGACCTTGGATATCGTGAATATCTGACAGTTTGTGTGCAGTGAGACCAAAGACACCGACTGTCTGTCCGGGATGTTCTGGAAGAACTTGGGCTGCGTTCTGCCAGGTCACGCTGGCTTTGGCAGCAGTTTGAGTGTGATGCAAGTCCCTGAAACTTCAGACGAGCGTGATTTCATCTCCAGTATCGCTTGACTTGGGTTCGTTTAGCTCGGGGACTGAACCTCGGCTGGCAACAACCGTCTTCTTATTTCCGCTCGTCATTCAACGTGGAGCCTGTGGTGCTGTGATTTGTCTTTGATTGAAATCACGCTTGAATTTCCAAACTCAGAGCTGTAACTATGTGCTGTAATCCAGATTAAAACAGCATCTGATTCACATCTGATTCAGATTCACAGAAGATACTTTGTGTTTACGTCTGGTTTGAGAAAAATATTTTCTGTTTTTGTTTTTCTTTCCTCTCAGTGTCACTTCAACAGTCTGCAGCCTCTGTAAGAGCCTCCTGTGGGGACCAGGGGGCATAAAACTGGCTTATGAAGCTGGTGCAGACCTGAAGCTTCTTACACCTTTCCCATTACCACTCATCAAGCTCAGCAGCTCATATTAAAGGGGACCTTAAATGAATCGTCAGGTTCATTTATGTATAAATGTTGATTCAAAATAAAAAAGAAACCCAAAAACCCCACAAACCCCACAACCCTAAAACTGTTTGTAGTACTGTATATACCAGCCTCTGTTCAGATACATGAGCAAATGAAGAGACAGGACTGAGAGTCTGCAGCAGTTTGGTTTTCAGTTTGAGATAAAGTGTCAGTGTCTCTGCTTCTGGTTCTTCTTCAGTCTCTGGTTCCTCCTTAGGTTCTTCTTCAGTCTCTGGTTCCTCCTCAGGTTCTTCCTCAGTCTCTGGTTCCTCCTCAGTTTCCTCCTCAATCTCTGGTTCCTCCCCTGGTTCCTCCTCAGTCTCTGGTTCCTCCTCAGTTTCCTCCTCAATCTCTGGTTCCTCCTCTGGTTCTTCCTCAGTCTCTGGTTCTTCTTCAGGTTCTTCCTCAGTCTCTGGTTCCTCCTCAGGTTCTTCCTCAGTCTCTGGTTCCTCCTCAGTTTCCTCCTCAATCTCTGGTTCCTCCTCAGGTTCTTCCTCAGTCTCTGGTTCCTCCTCAGGTTCTTCCTCAGTCTCTGGTTCCTCCTTAGGTTCTTCTTCAGTGTCTGGTTCCTCCTCTGGTTCCTCCTCAGTCTCTGGCTCCTCCTCTGGTTCTGTTTCCAACATGTCAGGCTGAGTGTGGACGCATCGCTCCGTAGCTGCAGCAGAGCTCCAGTTACCACTTACTGAATGAGAAGAAGTTAATGAGCGAGGAGCGGAAAGTCGTGTGATCATTCATCTGATTGACAGGCAAGACAGCCAGCTTGAATGGGCGCCAGGTCTGTTCAGAAATGGACCATTAAATCCTGCCACCAAAAAAGGCTTTAAACAGCTTGTAAAGTACCATCTTTCCATGAGCACCAGATAATAAGAATAATTACTTCATTCACCTTTTCTAGCTGAATTTGAAGAAGACTTTTTTTTCCCAGTCCAGTTTCTTTTTACCGTCAGTCTTTTCTCTCGTTTTAATTCCTCACATTTGTGGTTGTGCAGTGCATTAGTAAGTGCATTAAAAACTCCTCAGCCTCCACACATCCTCCCTCTCTCTCTCTCTCTCTCTCTCTCTCTCTCTCTCTCTCTCTCTCTCTCTCTCTAACATGATTCATTCATCTATCCATCCGCCATATTCCTCTGCTCCACATTTCATCCTCCTCCTCCCTCTTCCGTTCCATCCTCTCCCTCCCTCCCTCACTCCCTCCATCCCTCCATCCATCCATCCATCCATCCATCCATCCATCCATCCATTGCTGGTCAGTCCCTCCGCCCAACATCAGCGCTCCACTCATCCCATTCACTCTCTTTCTCCCCGTTTACCCCCCCCCCCCCCCCGCCCTCCCCCCATCAGTCCGCCCCATCATTTGCTCATCCGCCCGCCCCTCCAGTCCCACCCCAGCGGAGATGGGTATTGACATTCTGCATCCGACCTTGAGGACAATCAATCCCGACCCCACATGTCCCCATCACAGTTACACACACACACACACACGATCACACAGCCCAACAATCAGTTAATGTGATTATTTATTTCACCCTTTAACCCTTTGCACAGATGCAACAGAGTTACATCAAAGCTTCCAAAAAGTTGCTCAAAAGACATTAAAGTTGACACCAACACCACTTATCCACCTTCGCTGGGAAATAAAACCGCCTCTTGGAGCAATTTCTCCACCCAGGGGCAAAGGTTACAGTCCATTCACACCGCCATACACCCACGCACACATTGTGCCAATTTAACTTTAAAACTCCCCATAAAAGAGACGCGTAGTGGTTTTTACCACGTGGAGAGCTGTTGGTAGACTTTAAAAATGATAATAAAATGCAAAGCAAAAACCGTCCTAGTGTGACTAGTTCTCCACCAAGTAGCCAGGGAGAGATATCGAAGACCTGTCAAAGATCCATCAGACTCCTAAGCTTGGGAAATAAAGACGCTGTCTGTCTTTTCTGTTTAGCTTTTCACCAAATTGTGTGACTTAAAACTTAAATACCAGCTCAGTTCGCTTTCAAAATCATTTCTTCGCTGCTTTTCGAGCAGGCTGGTTGTAAATCTGTACATTCGAAAACCGATAAAAATGCAAAAAAAGTGGAGTAGACTTAAACACCTATGTCAGAGTAAGTTTCAGGAAAGGTTTCCAGGACATTTAAAGAGCCGTAGTTTGCATCGTACATGTTAACTTTCTGCAGTTCAGACATATCTGCAGATAAATCTGCAGCACTCTCTACAGCAGCTCGACTCAAGATACAAACCCTGTTCTGAGATCTCCAAAGGCCAAACAAGCCTGAATAATTCCTGATTTCATCAAAAAAAAAAGAAATACCAGTGGATCTTTTACATCCCAAGGTCACACAAATCATCAATAGTTCATGAGCAGATTGGATGGCAGCGGGATGAGTTGGTGCTTACCTCTGATTGGAGGGAGATCCATTCTGCAGAAGCTACTGGGCGTCCTGGTTATCTGTACGTCCTCGAGCCTCTGGTTAATAAACTCTATGATATTCCTAGAAAATTCCTACTATGGTCCCTTCAGTGACCTGCAGTAAAGACTGAGACGGATTTATCTGCAATTTTTGTGATACTTTCTTTCTCTAAAAAACGTCTGAATGTTGCTTTTTTTGTCTCTGCAGGATTTTGATCTTGTAGGAAATTCTTGTTTTAAATCCCTCTGCAGTAATTGTCTAAGACTGCAGTGGCCCTGTAGTCTTCAGGGTGTGTGTGTCTGTGTGGGGGGAGTGAGAAGGCTGGGAGGATGCTCTCTCTCTCCCTCTCTCTCTCTCTCTCTCTCTCTCTCTGTGACGCGCCCTTCTCCTCCTCCTCCTCCTCCTCCTCCTCTCCTCCTCTTCCCGGAGCTCTTCCAGGAGCGCTCTGATCCCGGTACGTCCTCCTGAAGTCACCTCCTCCTCTTGCACCTCCCTAAAAAGCCTCTTTATGCACACTGCATAGACCAGCTTTTCCCACCCCTCTCTATCTCTTTCCCTGTCTTGATTTTACATTAGAAAAAAAAAATCAAAAACTGAAGTTGGAAAAGATGCTTATCAGGCCGGATGCAGTGTCAGGGTTTGACTCTTGCAGGTCGGAAGAAGTGGAGGAGTGTCCACCCAGAGAAGGAGGTGAAATACTTGCAGCAGTCAGTGCAGAATTGTGGGTGGTGGTGATGATGATGATGACGAGGAAGAAAACTGCAGCTGGAGGAAGTCAGGACTTTTTTCTTTTTTTAAAAAAAGTCCTTTTTTCCACTCCAACCAAAAAAAACAGTTTCTTTTCCCGTCCTGCTGTAGTTTCCTCTGCTCTCCCTGAGAGATGAATGACTGAGAGCTGGATGCACTCTCTCTCTTGCTGCCCCCCCCACATACACACACACCCTCTCTCTCTCTCGCTCACACACTCTCCAGTCACCCCTCCTCCTCTCCCTCCTCCTCCTCCTCCTCCTCCTCCTCCTCCTCCTCCTCCTCCTCCTCCTCCTCTATACTCATCACTGAATGCAGTTCACTTCACCTCTGCTTCACCAACATGACGGGGCAGAAGCCAAACCATCATTTCCAATAACATGAGCATCAATTTGTCTGATTGGTTTCAGTTTTTGTTTTTCAGTTGTTTTTTTTTTCTTTTGCTCAAAACATTTTGTTTCAGCTGATGCAATGTAATGAAACTCAGAAGTATATTTCTTTTCTACAAAGTGGATTTGGTCTAGTTTATCTAGGATCAATTAATCTCCTTGGCTTTTGAGTTTGTGGAGCTGGGGATCTGAATTCATCATTGTAAGCAATGTGAACTTTAATTACTTTGAACAGGATCGGGCTGTGCTTTTATTCTTTGGCACAGAGGAATTAATTTTGCCATGTCACTTAAAATGGGTGGGGCCAGAAGCTTGGCGACATATTTTAATGCTCAGCAACTGTGTGTGTGTGTGTGTGTGTGTGTGTGTGTGTGTGTGTGTTGGAGCAGATGTAACAGCACAGTGGGTTTTGGACCCAACTGCAGAATCTCTGTGAACCTTCCTGTAAAGCTTTGAAACTAGCCCTTTATTTTCACCATATTTGTCACATATATACATATATATATATATATATATGTATATATGTATATGTGTCATAGTAGGTACCTAGTAGCAATCTCATAAACAAATCAATATTGTGCAGGATGAGAATTCCAAACTAAGTTAACCATAGAGCAAAAGCAGCCCGAGGGATAAGCTAACTAAGCGGCTTCTCAGAGCTCCCTGCCACTAGGGGGCCCTCTTTGGGGGCCACGTTGATTCCAGTCTTGTAACATAACAAGGTTTTGCATAGTCCCACCCTCAGCTGCCGTAGCGAGGATCCGCCATTTTCTCATCCTGCGTGCGATACAGTGTCAAAAGCACTGTTGTTCTGAGATTGGATGCATCTTTCTCTGGGACTCAAACATGTACAGTTGCACCGTTGTCCTCATGTCTTCTACCTGGCAGAGAGAAGTGGGCGGGGCATAAAGACCTCATCAGCATTTAAAGGGAAAGGCAAGACAAAGCTGGTTCAGTCGTATCCATATTGGCAGTAATCTAGCAGTGACTTGGCCTCGGCTGGCATGGCCACCCCTGAAATTTCACGGGATGTCCAGATGCCATCGGAAACTAGAGAATCTGATGAGTGTGGCGGTTGTTTGGTAAATTTAACAGATTAGGAGAATGATAACTCGACATCTGCTCATTTGCTAGCGGACGCTAGTGGGTGGCTAGTAAACTCTGTTCAGGCTCGGGATGGCACTGCTCCAGAGAGACAATTCTGGAGATGCACAAGCGTTTCTCATGCACATTTAACTCTAGATGTTGCAGTTCTACGTTTTTGCAGAACGGGTTGGACAAGTGTCATCTCTGAAGAGAAAATACGACTTTCATCCACTCATTTGCTCCATAAGGACAAGTGACATCACTGACAAATGCTGCACGACTGTAATATGAGCCTCTTCCTTTGAGCACTGTGTGTGTGTGTGTGTGTGTGTGTGTGTGTGTGTGTGTGTGTGTGTGTGTGTGTGTGTGGAATGTGTATGAGTGTGAGTGTGAGTGCGTGTGAGAGTGGACGGTCATGCATGTTGGTGTTTGTGTGTGTGCTTTTGTCTCTTTTGGTCTGTGCCCTTACTCAGCAACTTGCAACCATCCGGACTATAGCAACACACAGCAGTGTAGACACACAAACGTGCACACACACACACACACACACACACACACACACACACGTTAGAGTAACCGGACACTGGTCCCTAATGGGGGTGGGGGGGGGCTCTGTTTCCTGTTGAGGAAAATATCTGAGATGAAACAAACTGCTGATAGAGACACACAGAGGGGAAAAAGACAAAGAACGTCTGATTATCTGGCTTAAATCAAAACGACACGCGGCCAGTGTGTTTGTTTTCTCAATTAGTTTAATTCTCTCGCACAGATGGAGTGAGTTCACCAATAGAACGTTTTCAAAATAAATTAATGAAAAAAAACATTGAGATTGAAATACAGAAAAAAAAGCCCAAAAGGTTAGAAATCATCCCAGATGTCAGACACACATAAACGTCACTAATACACACTATCAAACCATTCATTCTCTAATGCTCCTCAGAAATCAGTCTCTCTGGTCCTAACTCTTCATACTGACAGACGTGTGATGGATGGATCCCAGGAGAAGAGAACTGACATGCAACATAAACACAAAACAAGGTAACACAAAACAACATAAATCTGACTATTTTAGTTGAGGTTTCTGAGTTTATATGCATGTGGCCTGCTTGTTTAAACCGCATCATTTATCACACAAGTCTTTAACACTTCTGCTTCAGAAACGGAAGCTTTTGGAGTTCAGTCATTATGACATGGCTCATTGCTGCACTTTTTATTGATTTTTAAACCATTTCACAGACGATGTTTGCATCACTGACATCATTGAAACACCATTGACGGTTCATACTCTGCATATCAGTATTGTTTGTTTCAGCTAAACAGCGTTTTAGTGATTTTAAAATCTGCACTGAAGGAGATTTCAGGGCTCAAAAACCTATATTCATTTTTCATCCCAACGCCTCTTGTCATGTGACGGTTGTTATCTTCCTGGTTCCAGGATTCACAACCCAGCTCGGTCCAGCTTTGGAGCAGATAGTCACTCAATCAAGGGTCAGCCTGACATGCCCTTCTCTTTACTTTCCCACTCAGCTTCATTTAGTACTTTAACAAGCAGTTTAAAAACATTAATATGATAACTAACCATTTATATGTTTTCTTTACAGTTTGTGTGCTGTCAGAGAGAGAGGGAGGGAGAGCGATGTTCTGGGTCAGGCAGGGATCGATGTCAAATGGCCTGGTTAACAGCATACAGCTGACAAAGTCATTCATTTCTGCCGGCGCTCTGCTCTGGACACACACTCTTCCTGTGTGTGTGTGTGTGTGTGTGTGTGTGTGTGTGTGTGTGTGTGTGTGTGTGTGTGAGTCTGTGATCAGGTTGTGTGTCACTGCGCTGCAGTAACAAACGCCTGCTGGATGGGGCGGAGGCGTCCCACCCATGAGGCACATGGGTGTCAACTTACACAACACATTACAGTATGTCTCTCACGTGATTAACACCGCACACACATTTCTGCATGCACACACACACACACACACACACACACTCTCACTGGGTGCTTTTATCTGAAGTGCCTGGTTGCACAGTCAGACACGAAGCGAAGGAAAATTCCTCCTTTCTGTATTTGCCTTGAGGCGAAAACTCTTGGTTTGGTTTGGTGTTTGTTTTTCAGGTTTCAGGTGAAAAATGACAAAAATGCAGACAGGTAAGATTGTTGAGAAAGTGTTTAATTTGCAAAAAAAGACTGAAGCAGGATGTACTTTCTCACCAACCCTGACTCATTTTTTCTCGCACAATGTGACTACTGATGCTTCTTTTAGTCTACCCCTCTGGTCCAAAGCAAAATACAAGACACCTCATCAAATAACAGATGGAGTGGACGGCTCGGTAGCTCAGTGGGTGGCACTGTCACCTCAGGGCAATAAGGATAATAAGAACAACCCTGAAGTTGAGTACCAGGCTCCACAAACATGCCCCAAGATGCCAAGTGGGGACTTGTCCCCAGACGTGCATGTGTGTTTTGGAGAAATAAGCATTATATTTATATTATTATGACAATAACAAATACTCAGATAACCATATTGCACTATTTGTCACAGAGCAACACATTTCAATGTTGAAACTAATCAATCATCCAAACTTAGACAAGAAATCACATCTAACACTGTAATCACGTAGTGTTTGTTCTCTAAAGCAAAAACAGGCAAAAAAACAGAAGAAAAGTTAAAAATGTGTAATAATCAAAAGAATTTGATGATTTGATGAACAGCATCAGGTGATATCATGTCTTAATACAGCTTCATAATCATCTAAGATGCCTTGGTCAAGATGGTATGGGGGTTCAGTGACCTGCTGCGTGTGAACAAACACATGAAATGAACTTCATTTTGACAGAGCAAACGTAAATGACTCAGATTTGACCAGAACACGACGGACGGTTAAATGTACTTCACAAATTAATTCAATTTGATTTGATCCGATGTCCATGCAAACAGTCACCATGCGTTAAATGTGGCTGATGTTTGCAGTTATGAGATCATTTCCTCGTTTCGCTCCAATTTTCGGGTCACGCTTTTCTCTCTCAGACCCAGCCCTCCTCCCTCTCCGTCCTGCTCACGCTGCACCTTCTAATTGTTGCTGATATTTGGGTGTAGAGAAGAAGTAGAGCCACCGATCCATTAACTGACCAGGCCCAGCTTGATTGGCTCCGGACGAACCCCTGAAATAGCAGGATTGGCTGCCGGCCAAGCGCCCATTTCCTGTGTGTCTGAGAGGAGCTCCAGCCACCGGGGCTCAAATGCATTTCCTGACTGTGTATAAAACTTTTATTAATGACCAGGAGTGCATCAGCGGCTGTGCCCGCTCGCCCACACTCACTCGCTCACCCACTCGTTCATCCAGGGAGAGAGAGAGAGAGAGAGTGAGAGAGAGAAAGGAGAAAGGGAAGGGTTAGGGAAGTCGCAAAGAGACCTTGTGAGACGAGCCAGTAGAAGATGGGAGAGGAAGCGTGTGTGTGTGTGTGTATGTGTGTGTGTGTGTGTGTGGAGACAAAGAGAGACAGTGATGGATGTATCAGGAGATGGGGAGATAGAATTAAGTGAAACAAACCAGAGGCCAGACATTAAAAGAGAAAGGGAGATAGGGAGGTTTCCTATAAGCTCCCAACCTACAGTATCTCTTACAGTGTAACTCCATTACGCACCAATACACCGCAGGTCACTCAGAGCACCTTCCCTTCTGCTTAAGACTAACGCCGAAAGACGTGACGTTGATTTAGCCCTGATTATTGTAATGTTTTTGTGCCAAAACATGAAAAACAAAAAGCAAACATCTGTAAAAGTTTATCTGCAAAGTGCATGGGGAAAAAATGCCACTTAGTAGTTGTGTCTACCCTGAAAAGATACTATATTACACATAAATATATAAACATATATAAGTCATTTCAGAGATTAGCTATTTTCAGTAGAGAAATGTTTATTTTATGATGAAGCTGCCACTGTATAATGACCTCATACTGCACCACTCCAT
The DNA here is from genome assembly GCA_029224185.1 of Karalla daura. Classification (NCBI taxonomy): domain Eukaryota; kingdom Metazoa; phylum Chordata; class Actinopteri; order Chaetodontiformes; family Leiognathidae; genus Karalla; species Karalla daura. The sequence continues at coordinate 19,908,929 of CM055204.1, read as the reverse complement.
GTGCAAACAAGTGAAGTGAAATAACATGTTTTGTGATATGGATGGTGAGGATGAAGGTAGATGAAGGTCCCACAGTCCCAAAATCTGCATGTTCAGGTGACTGGAGACAAACACACAAAGCAGGTAAGATAATGGATGGAAGGATGTTTTGAGTTAGTTTTGCAACTATTTCAATTCAGATTTGAACTTGATTTGCTTAACAGCAAGGCTGCGTCATGTTAAGGTCAATAAACAGAGCCAAGATGTGTAAAAGGTCTTTGCACGTGTGGAAACTGATTACTGGACACAACTTTTCTTCAAGTTTATTCAAATTAAAGAAAAACTTCACAATCTTTCCATCATTCCAAGGAAGTATTCTATTAAGGGCTATTGTTGCTTTGCTAATATCATTGCTAGCAGCGACCGCTGTTATCATTTGAGGGAAGATTTGGCTCTTAGATACAGCTGCAGGCACAGCTGATGCTATTTTCTTATTGCCAGTCCTGTCAAAGGATATTTTTATATATCTTTTATGTGGCTGAACAAGCAAGATATCTTATTACTGAACTTATTGTCTCCGTCCCTGAACCTTCCCTTCTTAACAGTTCTATTTGTCCCTTTTGGGTCTGGAGAAAAGAATAAGGCCTATTGATAAACGAGTGAGAGGGCTGATCTGTGGAGATCCATCTTTAACTTTGGGATCAGGAGAGAAGCTGGGAGTGGCGAGAAAAGAAGCACGAGGGCTTTTGTCACGCCACAAAACGTGAATGGGGAGCCTCGAATGTGTGTAGACAACAAAATTGCATCAAATGGATGAAAGATGAGAGCTGTCATCACTTTCCTGGCAGGGTGGAGAGACGGAGGAGGAGGAGGAGGAGGAGGAGGAGGAGGAGGAGGAGGAGGAGTAAGAGGGGGAGGGAGGAGAGTGATGACTGTCGTGACTGGTGGAGAAGTGACAAATGTCCAGGCCTGCATGATCGTCCAGATCTGGCAACCCACAGAGGGTTTACATCTGTAGTACAACACAATACAGTATTCATGAACCTGTTTTATGTTTTTAGTTCTGAGCAAAACTGGGATTTAAATCGACAGTGTTGGACCAAACATTTCCTTCTCATTTGTACTCATTCTCTCATAGTTTTTACAGCTACCATTTTCGATTCTGGATTATTCGACACTCACTGAAACTTTCTTTTAATCTCTATATTTTTCTTGAACTGTATATTTTTGTACTTAAAACAATGACCAAAGGTACATCTGAATGTCACTCCAGGTGACAAATAAAACGTATCGCCACCTACTGGCCGAGCTCTTACTGTACGTTAACGCCAGGAATCAATAGAGACAACTCTCTGAGGGTAATAATGTGTAACGTTCCTGTGACAAACTCATAGAAACAGTGACTGCTGGATTATGTTATTCGACAGAGACGATCACGTGACTCCACATTCTGTCCCACTGTGGCTGGTGGCCCTCAGGGCTGTGATCCACCTGATTTCCCTCCCAGAGACGTGACTATCTTCTATCTACTGTACTGGCCGCTGTGTCCCAGTGTGGAGGTGGGGGGGTGTGTGGCCATGTCTAGTGTGACTCCATGTACCCCCACACACACACACACACACACACACACACACACACACACACACACACACACACACACACACCCAGGCCGACCTCAGAGCCAGGCAGGCAGGGGGCTTCTGTGGGTCGCTGACCCCAGGCATGGGGCCTGGTTACTGGGAGAGAGAGCGGGGTCGATCTGCCTGGCTGTGGGGAGGTGGGAGGTCGGGGGGTGGGGGTCAATACCAGTGACACAGAGAAAATGTGATTTTTATTTGATTCATTGCTGCATTTTACCCACTGAGGCTGCCACTCCATCAGTAATTTGTTAATTATATCAGTCATTCATGCAAATTAGGCTTACTGGAGTTCAGGCTTCTCTGACAAATCAGCTGTGAGTAAACAGTGTGAGATCAGCTGCCGAGCCACTGGTGTCAGGGTTAGATCTGCTGTTTGTGGCTTTTGTATACAGCAGTGTTTATTAAACAGTCAGAACAAGAATGTAAATAACTGTTTACATACTTGTGTATGTACATGCACTTCCTGCTTTACAATTATGTGAATGTTGTGAATAGTGTGTGCAAAACTACTTTTATACTTTTAGACCTAAAGTTTTGCTCTGGGACAAATTATATATCATAACATGTGCTTAAAATATTTTGTGTATTTTGTGTATATTGTATCCAAAGTTCTGATTTCACATTTCTCCTGAGTAGGAGAAATGTGAAAGTAAGAGTAGAGTTCTGGGGGAGAGAGCAAGGGAGGGAAGAGAGAGAGAGGGAGAGAGAGAGGGAGAGAGAGAGAGGGAGAGAGAGAGCGAGACTGGAGAGCATAATGGGGAAGCATTGATTATGGCTGTTAACTCTGGATCTTTGATGTGGATAATGCAGCCTCTCTCTTCCTGCCTCTGCGCTGCCTTTACACTCTAAAACCCCCGGGCCTCAGAGGATATTGGGTTTAGAGAGAGAGGGAGAGAGAGAGAGAGAGAGAGGGAGAGAGAGAGCGAGAGAGGGAGAGAGAGAGAGAGAGAGAGAGAGAGAGGGAGCATATACAGCAGACATGGTGCATGAGCTTGATCTTGACACATACATGTTGGATGCAGTGACACGGAGCCCGTGTGTCTGTGTGTAGGGGATGCTATGTGCGTGTGAAAGAGAAATGTGCTGCAGAGGAGGAAGAGAAAAAGCTCAAAGTGAAACATCTCAACCGCAGGAATTAGGATCCTTGTCCGTCGGGAGCAGAAGAGGAAACAGTATGACGTTATTAGAGAGGGGGTCAGGCCGGGTCAGTTCCCCGCTGACAGCCACTAAATTCTGACCGTGACTGTCCCATAACCTTAACAAATCATGCTACACACACTCCATGCATCTGCAGCCACTCATGATGTTGAACATGGAGCGATCGACAGACTCTGATTTTGTTCCATGACATGAACTTACAAACTAACAAACTTTGCACGGCGGTTCTTATACAGTCACAATGATGACACAGCTTGTTTTTCTTTTCTGTTTTATTATCTCATTATCTGAGGAGGAGAGACACAAGCTGCGTGATGGACGGTGCGTTCAAGGCCCAAAAAGAGCCTGTGACAGCACTAGGAAAAAGCCAAAAAGTCTAAATAATATAAACACAAAAGAGGAACTCAAAACAAGTGAAATTATCTTTACTCATCACTTAAAATAAGAAAATAACTTTTAAAACATGGCAAATCTACATTTTTTCCTTCTTATCTGTTATTATTTAGTAAGAGCCGAATAATTCGTATTTAAGTGCCATTGTGGGAGTCAAGTAGCATCGTGTAGGTGCATCAGATTAGAAATGTGTTGTTCTGTTCATTCTCTCCTTCCCCGTCATTTTGTTGCTTTTGTACCAACAATATAACCATCGTAATGATGAGCATTATGACATATTGTGATTAAATCCAGATTCATACGGCCTTAAAATCACATGTTCTGTATGTTTGCTATGTGTATTTTTCAGTGTAACTCCTCATGTTTAATTCATGAGGCCTACATAGAATGGGCCGCACAATCGACTCAGTCGAGAAATGTGTCAGGAGAGGAAGGAGGAAACATGGAGGACGGCTTCAGCCCCAGTGAACTTAGCTCCAGTCACAGACTCGACGGCTCACCTCGATGGGGAAATTATCAAGAGGAATTTGATTTTTCTTTTGTTGTTGTTGTTCCTCAGATTGAGATATTTGATTCCTTTGAGGTCTGACTTCATCTAAAGACACGTTCTTAAGGAACTGTTGTGCAGATCATAATAATAATGATGATAAGAAGAAGGAGAATCAGAGATGGGACTGCTGAGTCTGAGCTGCTACTTCCTGGGAGCCGGGCGAGCTCTGCGCTCCCTGTGCGCCTGGAGAACAGTGACTGAAGTCAAAATGGTTGACAAGCAGCCAAGTGAGCCAAGCCCTACAGAGCTGCTATGACCTCATTCTCCGCTCCATCCGCTCCACTCAGTGACCCCGAGCCGGGCCCAACGCTGCCCAGGGAGCTGCCTCCCTCTGCTGGACGGACGGGGGCCACGGCCAGGACCAGGGCCAGGGCCAGGACCAGGACCAGGACCAGGACCAGGGCCAGAACCAGGGCCAGGACCAGGACCAGGGCCAGGGCCAGGGCCAGGACCAGGACCAGGACCAGGGCCAGGGCCAGGGCCAGGGCCAGGGCCAGGGCCAGGGCCAGGACCAGGACCAGGGCCAGGGCCAGGACCAGGGCCAGGGCCAGGGCCAGGACCAGGACCAGGGCCAGGGCCAGGGCCAGGACCAGGACCAGGGCCAGGGCCAGGGCCAGGGCCAGGGCCAGGGCCAGGACCAGGACCAGGACCAGGGCCAGGACCAGGACCAGGGCCAGGACCAGGGCCAGGGCCAGGGCCAAGGCCAGGGCCAGGACCAGGGCCAGGGCCAGGGCCAGGACCAGGACCAGGACCAGGACCAGGACCAGGACCAGAACCAGGACCAGGGCCAGGACCAGGACCAGGGCCAGGACCAGGGCCAGGACCAGGACCAGGGCCAGGGCCAGGGCCAGGACCAGGACCAGAGACAGCTGCATGTCTACTGAATATGTACCAGGACTTAAGGTGTGTGTGTGTCTGCTCTGTACACACACACACACACAAACCAGACTGTCTGAGAACAGGAATTGTAAACATTGATTGAAGTATGTTTTTGACCGATGGGGGGCAGAAGAAAATCCCTTTTTTTGGTCACTTTAAAAGAAATCTGTTTAGACTATTTAGCTTCTAAGACTATGATGGAAACTGAATATATAAATTGAGCTGAATAAAAGTCCTTTGTATAGTCCAGTAAAGCCGAGGTGAGCTGTAAATTGACTGTAGGCGCATTACTGTGATTGTTGTTATACTGCAATTTAAAAAAAATAAAGATTTACTTTAAAACTTAGGTCAGACTTACTGTAGGTCAGGACAATAAAGCAAGGTCAGAATAGAACAAAAACAGGATAGAATATCCACGTTCATGTAAAGTGTCTTCAGATATTGTTATAAAAAGGCACTTTAAAGTTGAAAAAGGTTGATAAAAGCTGAGAACAAAAAAATATAAGACAGAAAATTGAAAGAGAGAGAATGTTCTTAATATGAGGTCAAATGGGACATTTACTAGTTTATCCGAGCTTTAGATAGTAATCCAGAAGCATCATTCAGCAAATAGAGCTTAAAAATGAACAATTACATCTATAACATCAAAAGTAAAACACAAAACAACAGCTTTTCCAAAGAAACGTATTATTATTGATTCCAATCACAATCTATCACTGAAACGTCAGAGAGGAGTGTCGCAGCCGCAAAAACTGGGAAATAAAGAAAATACGAAAATATATTTAGACATCTATTTGAAGATTAGATACAATCGGTTTATTTAGCGTTTATTTAGAGTGTATAACTTAAGTCTCTGCTGGCAGGATCTAGTCTCCTCTCTGACAGCAGACGAATGGGAACCACTATTGATCTGACTCTGATCAGCTGATCATATCCAGTCAAACCAACGTTGGTTGAGTCTGTTAACAAGCTAAAAACAGTAAAGGCACTTGAGGTCCTACTATAAAATCGACACATTTTTACAGCAATTCCAGCTCCGTGTCCACCGGGCTCAGCTCCGTGCTGCAGTATTAACAACATAGTAAATCACTACTTCAGCTTCCACTTGAAAACTGCAGGTGCTGTACCTGGTTCTGCAAATAGACTCCACCTGTTGCCCAAAATTTGGAGATATCACACTCATCCCGACTCAAAGATGCAGAGACCTTTGAAACTGTGAGTTTCTGAGACCTGAAGGAGAAATTCCTAGTTTTTTTACAGGTTTTTGAATGTTACATCAATGCTTGGGTGTACTCAGATCAGCAACAATAAATAGTTTTCAGAGTTAAATCCACCTGCAGGTGATAAAATAAAGCTTCAGCATCTTAGAGATGAGCACCCAGCGGACACCGAGCCATCAACATAGATCAGAACAAAAACACTTTTCAGAATATTTTACATAACATTGTGCTTTAAAAATGTTCTTCCACCATCAAAAAACCCCATAAAATCATGCTCCAGTTCCATACAACATCAGGCCGCCCACCTCTCAACCCCACCCCCCCGCCCTCCCCCCTCAAACACAACATGTCACCCAGAGGGAGTCGGACCCAGATCCCACTGTCCTCTACGAAACACGAGGACGCTACGCAGACCCATGCACCTGCCAGGCGCCACAGATTCAACATGACCTCACAAACAGAACAAAAAATACCCGAGCAGAGCAAAAAGTTCATCCGAGCTGCTCTACAGTCACACATTCACAGAGCGCCCAGTCTGACAAATATATATATACTGTATATATATATATATTTACGAGTCTATATATATATTCATATTTACAGTCACAGAGCAACCATAGCAACACATCCTCCTCCTCGACCCCCCGGGCTCGCTGGGCTGTGGTGGCTGTGAGGAAGGTCTCATGCTGTGAGCGGTGGAGGCTTCAGCATCAACGTCTCAACCTGCATCAGTGACAACTGGAAGCTGAGGCGGCGACGCCCCGCTCGCTCCGGCAGGCTGCAGGGCAGGACGGCGTCTTCCCTTCAAGGATCGGCTCTTTAAGTCTGGAAAACTTTAGGCTTGCACCACGACTCCAACCTCTTTGATCAGGTCTGAGTGGAGGTGGAGACGTCTGTAGGTGTGTTTCCATCACCTCTAGAAAGGCACCAAACTTTAATATTGCAGTAATAATTGTCGAAAACCCTCTCAGTCATCACAACAAAACATCTGATTTGTCTAAAAGTTTATCACAAAAGTGTACTGGAAACACTTTACATGTCACCTTCAGCCTAACTTTGGCACTGACTGGACTGATAAGTTCAGTCAGTGGTTGGTTTTCTTTTAGTTCCCTGCAGGGATGAATAAAGTTCCCTGAATCTGAAACTGAAGAAAACCAGACGTGATGTGAGGGCTCACATGACCCGTAGGATAGCGCCCCAAGGAGCAATAGAGCAATACTGAACTCTAAAATAAAGAAAATAAATCAACTAATAAAACCTCGGAAATGTAAACTGAGGTGAAGTCTTGAAGGATGTTTCAGTGGAAACAGCTTGTTGTGGGGCTAGTAAAGACATATTCTACTCTTTTATTGTTCAAGTCACTGGAATCTGACTTTATTTTGAGAAAAACTGTGATAGAAACACACCGACAGACACTGTGGAGCTAGAGAGGACTTAACCCCTTCGTCTCACCTGTAGTGGTTTCCCAAATCCATTCACCTTCCTATCTGTTCCCTACGTACCAGTCTCCATAGCTTTAAATTAAATCACCTCAAATCAATTCACAAACTGAGAACAGAAGGAGAAACTGTATCTCAGCTCCTCTGTTCTCTGTTTCTGATTCTCTGCCTGTCACTTACGTACAGCACACCTGGATACACCTAGATTCATTCACAGATTTGGGATTGGCCAATTCATTTCGGTTTGGAGGGAAGACGACGTCCATGTGGAGCCTGGTGAGCTCAGCTGCTGAGTGGGGACGGGACAAATAATCGATACCGCAAATATACCGCAATACAATCTGCTGTGATACTGAGAGCAGAGCTGCTCAGGCCCCGCTCCGCTCCTGAACTTGTACAGTTTTCAGGCCGTTTGAGCCGTCTGCTTGTTTGTTTCCAGGCTGAGATCAGACAGTTGTGATCAGACTCTGGTATCACAGAGGACTGTTTTGCAGTATATCCAGAATCACCAGGCCGGTGATTCTACAGTGAGCCACATATCGTTATTACCCCGACCCCCACAGCAGAGAGCTGCAGACGTGTTTACCCGTTAAAAACAAACAAAAATAAGTAAACAAACACAAAACGTTTCAGAGTTAAGTCACACAGTGAGTGTGTGAGGGCTTTGGAAAGAAACCCAGACATGTTTATTTTGCTCCGTTATTTCACTCGTGAGATTCGCTTTCAGCTGATGCATGCAGATCAGGGATCAGCCAATCAGAGCGGCCACGTTGGCAAATGATTTTAATGATTGATTGCGATCTGATTCTTTTTATATTATGCAATCATCTGGGATGTTTTTCTTTTTCATCCGCTCAGCTGAAATCCCGCCCAGCTCCCAGTTGTCACGACTGCGTCACTGCTGCCACCTCCATCACGGCACAACCCCCGGGACGCAGCAATTTGCACACTGATTACTCTGTTATTTCTATGCGTAACAAAATAATAATAATAATAATAAAAGGCCCAAATACAACAGTCACCCCAAAACAAGCTCCAACACATTCAATTAACCAATTATCCCGAATTTAGGGGGGAGGGAGAAGGGGGATTTCAACCACCACCAACCCTGGGAGCCCTGAGGATGAGGGAGGGGCCGGGAGGGGGGAGGCATGCAGGGGGAGGGGGTGGGGGGGGGGGGGGGGGCTTCTGGGTCTTCTTGTCGTTCAATCATTCCTGTCGGAGAGAAGCAGTGTGTCTTTAAGGAGTTGTAATGATTTCCTGTTCCGAAATAAACAAAACACAGGTACAGTCGTTACACGTTTGGTGCAGATGTTGAGTTCAGTTTGTAAAACTGAAGAAGAAAAAAAAAGACAGATGGAGGTTTGTCTGCAGGTTACACACAACACACACACACAATCTGAACAGAGAAAATAACTCCACAGGTTCAGCCTGGTCCTTCAGTCCTCAGCGTGTTCTTCATCACTTGCTCTTTCATTCAGATCATTCTGCTCGTCTTCACATTCATTTCAGGGATGTGTTACGTGTTTGATATTAAGACAAGACAGAAGAAATCTGGATGCAACACAGCACAGATACTTTAACAAAAAGAGACTTTGTTTGTACTGATAAAACATGTTAATATGACCCAACATTCTTGCAATGATCGTGACTGAGTCGATGTGAGTTTGTCACATAGTAACTGCTGAATATGAACGACTAGACACACTTTTCCACCTAAAAGCTGCGAGTACTTTGTTGACCAGAAGGTGGCGCCATCTCGTCTCATTCCCACTGATCAACAGGCCCGTCAACTATTAGAGGGATTATAACGCTTCTCAGGCAGGAATCCTCTCAACCACTGATCTGAGAGAAACTAACGAGCTTTGCTTTCTGTCACAGAAACACCACATTAATCTCATATTATGTCAGAATCACAACGTTTCAATCCAAATATCTGCTTATTTTCTCCTGGATTTCAGGCGAAAATGATGAAACAAAAGCAAACAGACAATATAGTAACTACATTAAGTATATCAATGATTCTACGAGCTGTGAAATAGTCAGGCCTCCCTGTCCTCATCGAATATCTCTTTATTGTTGTCATTGTTAACATATCATGAATAATTCAAATTAACAAATAATAATATATAGATAATAAAGCCTGTGAATAACATATATACAATATATGTATAAATAGCTCGAGTTAAAATATTCATATTTGTGTATAATTTCAACTTTTCAGATATTTTTTCATGTTGCATGTTTGCTTTTTTTAACTCAGCTTTTTACATGTTTGAGTTGCAGTGTCACAAACACTTCCTGCGACTGATAAAAACAATAAAGCGGTCACGGTGTCGACCTCTGACGCGGTCACAGCGCTGCTTTTACCTGTTTGATCATCTCTCCGGTCCTCTCGATGACGATGGTCTTCGCTTCTTTGACGGGCGAGGTCACCTGGTAGTCGTCGCTCAGCAGACCCAGGATGGGGTACTGGTTCCTGTACCTGCACACACACACACACACACACACACACACACACACACACACACACATGACCATGTTTAACCTGGTACATCCTGGAAACTTGAGGTTAAGCATAAATGATGTTAAAGCAGGTTTTGAGACCAATGGGCATCCTCTCTGTACCGTTTGGTGATGATAGTCTTAGTGACGTTCTTTGAGCTGTCGTTCCTCTCCTGCATCATCCTTCTGATCTCCTGTGGGCCACAAGAGGTCAGAGGTCAGCAGGCTCACACACACACACACACACACAAACCAGACAAATCAGCTCCCTGACGTGTCTAAAACATGGATTCTTCTGTGATCTGTGTGTGAGCTTGTGTGAACCTGAGGTGAGAAAAACATTCCTGGAATTAAATTTACCCCACAGCTCTCTACCTCACAGCTCTCTCAATAAAAAAAGAGGAGGAAAGAACAGGCAGAATGCAGTCAGACCTGATAGGTGAGAACTGATCCACGAACTGCACATGTGTAGGCAGAGATAGCAGCGGGTTTTCATAGTTTACTGATGTGTTGAACTCGGGTTTCCGTTCTAGACATGAGAAGCTACGACTCAGGTTTATGACCTCATGTGAAACAACAACAAGCTCCTGAAATACCTCCGACCTTCCATACTCCATGTTTCCTACTTTTGACATTTCAAGAGCACTGAGATGCAGTTTTATCCACTAATACGCACTTTGAAACCTGGCTGAAAGTTTGGAACTTTATGAATAAACTGACAAAAGGATAAAAATGTGGTGACCTTGCACTCTCACATAATAACTATCAGGACTTTGAGAAATGTGGATATTTGTCCTCAGTGGTCTCCATACAACATGCTAGCCTGTTAAGACTCTTCCATTGACATTGAGTCTGTAACAGTTCAGTTACTGTAGTATAGACTTGCCTTAAGGCATATGGCATCAAAAATAGAAACTTTATATTGCTTCATATCAAAGCTTTGACCAAATGAATGGAAACCAAATTCTGAACTTTAGAAGAGAAAGATGAAAATGTTAATATCTGTCTGCAAGTTATCTTTCATTTTAAGTTGGTTGTACACATCCTGGTGTGTGTGTGTGTGTGTGTGTGTGTGTGTGTGTGTGTGTGTGTGTGTGTGCTGGCCACACGCCTCCTCCTGCCGGGTGATGGTGGTCTGCCTCTGCTCCAACATGGAGAGCAGCTCTGAGATCTTCAGCTGCAGGGACTTCTCCGAGGAGGACTGGGTGGTGGTGGTGACCTGGGTCTGCACCCTGGTGATCTGGGACTGGAGAGAAGAGACGAGGGCCAGGACAAGAAGAGGCAGAGCTTTAAAATGTAGATTTATAAACACGTTACAGTTCTGTCTCCCCCAAAATGGGGACATTTTGGATGACAAATGACATTTTTTGTCTCTCAAAATAGCATCTAAACAGAACTTAAATCTGTAAATCTACTGATTTGTGTTTGATAAATCCTTTTGGTGTGGTGGTTTTCCACCACGTCTGCCTCACCTGGACTTGTTTTTGAGTTGTGTTGCACATGTTTACATGCTGTAAATCACTCAGTGATAATAACATGTTGACGTTTTGCTGGTATGTTGTTTACCGTGTTGATTTCACCGCGTTTGCACGCTAACCCTAATGCGAGCAGGCCGTGGGCAGAGCCAGGTGCTTTGTGGACGTTGTCTTACCCGCAGCCTCTCGATCTCCGCGTCCTTCTCTTGTCTCATGGAGCTGAGCTGGTCTTTGTACTGACGAGACAGCTCCTCCGTCTTGATGTGCAGGGTGGCGCTGCTGTCCTGTCCCGACAACTACAAAACAATAGTGACAAAGGTGTTTACAAGAATTTCGAAACATCAACTTTTCATATTTTAAGCATCAGTTTCTGTAGTGTAGTGGTTATCACGTTCGCCTCACACGCGAAAGGTCCCCGGTTCGAAACCGGGCAGAAACACATTTATAGTTTGTTTCCCCATCACTCAGATAATGATCAATAAATCTTAACTGCCCTTTACTAACACTGAGTGATATAACTAGTTTTTTGCCGACTATTTGCATTTACTTTGGTTGTTTGTGTTACACCACTAGGTGGCAGTGTTGCTTGATTTTCAAGACGTTGATTTCTATTATATCTTTTCTTTTCTTTGTCGTTATTTACAAAAGTAAATAACAACAACAAAACTTACAAAAGTATTCAATGTTGGTCTTTTTGAAAATATGAAATATTAAACATACGTCACTATTTTCATTGAACAATATAACTTTGTGGGTACTTGAAATTGAATGTTAATGACAAATACAGGCATTTTTTCTATCATCTTCTTTTCTCTTTCTCTTTCTCTCATCAAATGTTATCATTATTAGTCCAGTTTATTATTGTTTTTGTTATGATTGTTTACTTTTTATTAAAGTTTTATTACTCTGCTTTCTTCACACACTTATTTTCTGTACTATTTGTTTTCCATGCGGACTGTTGTGTATTGTGAATGTGATGTTCTTTTGTGTTCCTCTCAGTTCCTCTCGGGGAATATCTCATCTCATCTTTTTTTTATCATGTATTTGTCTGTCAAGAAGACAGCCGGTGTGTGTCGGAGTCTTTACCTTCTGCCGCAGCATCTCGTTCTCCTTCTCCAGCGCCCTCATCCTCCCCTCCACCTCTTTGATCTTGTACTCGCGGCTGGAGTCGGTGGTGCGGCTGCTGGCCAGCTGGCCCTCCAGAGAGCGCTGGGACGAGATGGTTTCCTTCAGAGAGGACTGGGGAGCGCCAGACAAGCACAGGAAGTCAGAGACACATCCAGACAGACATGTGCTGCCGTGTTCCCTTAGCAGCATTCATCAACGGATAAAAAAGAAACACACGCCAGCTGTGGACCTTCAGTCTCTGATGAAAGTTTTCAGTGATTATGTCTCACATATTTTCAGCACAAAACTGAACCGCACTTTAACCTAAGTTAAAACTTCTGTATTTAGCTGTTATCTGATTAGATATATAATCTCAGATCAGGTGTCTTTATGTTTGAGTTGCAGTTTATTCTGCTGATCAGGCTGTTTTGTGTTTGTTTCACAGTACGCACCCCCACATGTGACTTGATCTAGATAAACAGCATTAAATACATTCCTGGACTCAGTCTCTGACTGCTACACTCTTAAATAGTGTGTTTGATCCGTCTATCATACATGTCTCTTAGTTTTTCTCACACACCCACACACACACACACATACACACACGGACAGACAGGTGTACGTTACCTGCAGCTGTCTGTTGTTCTCCCGCACGGCCTCCAGGAGGCAGTCGTACTGTTTGGCCTGGTCGGCTTTAAAGCTCAGATCTCTCTCCAGTGCCTCCTTCTCGCCCTCCAGCCGCTGCCACCACACACACACACACACACACACACACACACACACACACACACACACACAGGAACAGGTTGTTTTTAATTCATTCCTGGTTGGTTTGATGCCATTGACGCCAGCAATGACGAGCTGTCATGAAATGTTCCCAAGCCTCCGAATGGAATCCGAATTGTTTAATTATGCAGTAATTCAACCTGTCAAATTATATCAGGAACGTTCTGGATGTGAATCTGAGTCTGAGTTCATGTTTTATTCCTGTGACCAGCCTGAAGCGCATGTCAACTATCGCAGTTAAGCAGTTGGGTCTTCCAATTTCATTCCATTTCACATTAATATTTACCTTATTAACATAAGGAATACATCTCAGCAGTCACATTGATTGTGATTTCATAACGGTTATGTAAACACGTTTCTCTGCATCTCACTGCTCCACTACTGTGATGACGTGATGTTACTCGTCTCGTTTGTTATCGTTGTGATTTTGTCCTGTGGCTCATCTTGTGCACCAGAGCGGAAAAAAAATCATAATCTTTCAGTTCAGCTTTGACAGTAAAACTGCTTCAGCGCACCTGTCTAAAGAATCCAGCGGGACACCTTTGATGGAGTCTTCTAGAGAATGTGAACGTTTGTCTTCTGTCTGCGTGAATGATCCGAAACGTTATTCCATCGTTGTGGAATGAGTTCAGAAACCGCGTGTGGTGAGCTCATCTGTGGCTCTTGGATCCTGTCGCCGTGTTTTCTGTGTGTGTGTGTGTATGTGTGTGTCGTCGCCATGGCGACGTACACCTGCGATCAACACACAGGTGTCGGACACCAAAGGTCGGAGTGTGTGGTGCTCACCCGCAGGTCCTCCGACATCTGGAGCAGCTCCTCCCTCAGGCTGCTGAAGGTGGAGAGCAGCAGGCGCATGCTCTTATCTGCAGTCAGACGGGTCTGAGACACACACACACACACACACACACACACACACACACACACACACACACACACACACACACACAGACCAAGACAGGAAGCTGGGTTAACGACAGGTTCCAGTGTCCAACCTGTTAGACGCATCACGGAGGAGATGAAGCTCCTTGTTCATCAATCGCTGCTTCATCAACAAATCTTATTTGTATTTAACAGAACAAGCATTATCGCTAACCGCTTAGCATCGCTACTGCTCTAACTGCACAGAACTTAAATGCTAATTTAGTACTTTTACGGTTTTCTGTAATTTTACATACAGTTTTTTCTGCCTAAGCATGGTAATCTTGTTATGTTATGCACTAGAAACATGTAAAATAAAATGACAATAAAGAACATCATATAATCAAATTCAGGAAGTCTGTATGTGCATCTGTATATAATTACTGCAATGTGTCGTCTTTGCAACTACTGGAAGAGTTGTGGATGCTCATAGAAGATGGAAATTTTCTAGATTTATTATCATTGTCCAGTCTCAATTATTCATTATTATGAGAACTGGTAATTCTTTTACTTATTATATTTTAGAGAGGGTTAAAACTCAAAACAACCACAAGAATGGAGAGAAAATAACAAACTAGTGAGAGATTTCCTGATTTTAAAGATAAACATGCAAAAGACTCATGTTGCCTTCAGATCACTCAGGAGGCAGTAAAAAGGTGGAACTGTTAGGTTGTCTCTCACCTGCAGCAGGTAGCGGATCTGCTGTTTGGTCAGCTCAGTGGCTCCTTTAGGAAGCATAGCCTCCACATCCTCTCGCTCCACCTACACACACACACACACACACACACAGAAATGAAGGGCACAACCTAGAGATTCTGCACCATAATTATCTGCTCTATCCAAACATCCATCCTGTTCTTCCAAACATATCACTTCATCTTACAATCTGTGTCTGCTGAGCTCAGATCAGATTTATTCAACGTGTGTGTCTGTGTGTGTGTGTGTGTGTATGTGTGTGTGTGTGTGTGTGTGTGTGTGTGTGTGTGTGTGTGTGTGCAGCAGGTGTGTTTCTCACCTTATAGTCATTGCTCGGGTCCAACTGGTGCTTCCTGGAAGATAGCGAGGCAAGACAAACAATGAGGACACATTAATGAGAAAGACATGTCTGTGTGTGTGTGTGTGTGTGTGTGAGTGTGTGTGTGCATGTGTGCAAGAGAGAGAATAAGAGAGAGAGAGAGAGAGAGCGAGAGAGGAAACTGTGATTGTGTGTGAATGCACCCGAGAACACTAACACGATTGTTCTTCACCATGACTCACAAGGCTTTTAACCAAACAGAAGTGTGTGTGTGTGTGTGTGTGTGTGTGTGTGTGTGTGTGTGTGTGTGTGTCACATCACACGGATTGTATTCCCACTCGAGGACAAGAATGAGGCAGGTATTCAGCACAGCCATTCAGGATCAAGGCTGGATTAACGTCCATTAGGTATGACCTAGACATAATTGTCTTCAGGCCTCAGTCACTCTTGATTTTTTACGGATCTATTGTCTAATGGCTGCAGCCAGGATTACATCCTCACAAATTCACTTCATATGGAGAAGCCCCTTTCACAAAGGGATGGGAGGACAGAAAATAAAAGGAGTTCAGTCTTTTATTTGCTGGTGGAATTAAACCCGAGGCGTTGGTCTTTCTATGCCGTCTGTTAACTTGGATAACTTCGGGTTTACACCTAATCGTGCAAGCTGAGATTTCTCTTTGCCAGGCTGCAGAAGCCAAAAGAAACAATCATGTCTGCCCAGTCAGTAGCTTCTGATCCGACGCTGCAGCTACAGGTGTGGCAGAGGCGAAAAGCTTGGAAACACTTATAGAAGATGGGTTCAGACAATTCGCTGTCAGGTATCCTTCAGTGGCGGAGCATTTTAAAACACCATGGACAAAGTCCAAGATGGATTCATGTAACAAGCCAAGAACCATAAGACGCTGTCTGTTCAACAGGAATCTTTCATTACTTGTACTTAATAACCATATTTGACATTAATCAGCATTAGACATTATGCAGACATCATATATTCAATAAACGCTTGTCTGAGCAAGTTGGAAATAGTCGTGTGTTTTCAGGTACATCTAAGCGGAGCAGAGCTCATAACTTGACTTATGCGAGGACTCGTAAATCTCTGCTTCTTCCAGTTTTCATGCAACAGGGAAAAACGAAGCTGACTGGAACATGTGGCCTCCTCAACACTAGGTGGCGATATGCATCGTTTCATCCAGTTGATATAAACTTTTTTTCCAGTTCCTGAAAAGTTGTGCCAGTTCCTGACACAGGCGTGTCTGAGCTGTGCTGAGTGACTCCCAGCTCACTCAGCACTGGATTAAGATGTTGGGATTAATCTCACTATGTTTCTCTTAAGTGGTGAGTCACATGGGTGGTAATGTGATAGACAAAAAAACTCCACAGCCTCTCTCTGCCTCTCTCTCTCCCTAATTGGCTGCATCAGGCCATCGTCATGTATCATCCAGCCAAGTTTCCAAACTCCCCTTCAGGACTGAACTTGAACTGAACTTTTTTTTACATCCATTTCTCTTGTTTTTTCAATGACATTTTTTCCCAGCGTTGTCATGTACAGTTGCATGATATCACCTGGCACCTGTGCAGGTGAGGGAGGAGACAAACCGAAGCGATGATGAAACGACCGAAACTCGCCCTCTCGCCTGTGTGGGCTCGCAGGCCCGTCTCCATGGCAACCACCCGGCGACCATCGCCACTTTCACCCCCTAACACACGTCTGCACTCAGATGCATGACTAGAGGCCTGTTCAAAACCTTCAAACTTCTTGAACATCTTCCAAGAAAACCTAAAAAACCTGGATCAGCAGCAAAGGCAAGTTTTATCAAAACTCTGACTCTATTATCCACCATATTGTTTTGTATGGCAGTTAGTTTCATCTTTTCTCTGCATCAAATGCACCTGCACGCTAAAGCTTGTCCCTGTCATGTTGAACCTTTATCAAGACGCATCAGACGTTTCAGACGTTTAGTGTCAACCTAAGCGTTCATTCTGCAAACCGGTTTCCAGAGTTAAAATCATTCAGCAAATCAATGAACAAGTAACAGGAATGCGAGCCAGGAAAACTTCCGAGGAAACAATAAACATGGATTGACACAACAACACTTTGCTATGTTATCATTTTAGGTACAGATAACAGATAACTGACTCGCAGCTCTGCCAGACTGGACTAACCACACAGAAACTGTGGAAAACGCATAGAGATGCATTCAAGTGCAGGTGTGTGGAGAGGAAAACTGATGACTGTCAATTATTTTGCACTGTCTACTGTAGATAGTGATGTTAAACACCTCCAATTAGATATACAACTAAACAACAAATCCAAGGCTACGTTGTTTAGGGTGCCAAGTGCCACCATGATCATTCATGTAAGTTGCAGGCGAGACAGCCAATCAGCATAGCCTACGTGTGGTTGCCAGATTAGAATGAACAGGCTTCAAAAGGACAAAAAGGAAGCCTCAGCCTCATTCTGTCCCTTTAGAAAAGCCTCACAAAGGTTTACAAACTGGTATTTTCAGGAGTCTTATACACATAGATGGACACAGCTTGGTCCAGTGTGCACTCACTTTCCGCGGATCTTGGACACATGCTCGGAGATGCAGGAGTGGATGTCGCAGTTCTTCCTGTAGACGTCAGCGAGCAGCTCCCCGAAGTAGCGCGTGTCCATCTTGGTGGGGGCGGGCACCTCCCTCACCTCCGTCCTCACCTCCGACCTGGAGATCTTCTGCACCACCGGCGGCGGCTTGGTCTGGATGACATTGACGATCTCCACCTCCTCCACCTCGTACGTCTCCTCTTCTTCCTCCTCTTCCTCCTGTACCTCCACCTCCAACTGGTGAACAAACGACACAGGGACATTTTCAAGTCAAGGCTTTCCTCGTTTCCCTTTGTTCTCCTGCCTGGCCGTAAAAGTAATGTTTGGCTGCTTTATTTGTTTATATACACGGCGTCTTCTCTGGAAACACAGCTGTTAGTTGTGCCAAAGGTCACAAACACCTGATGTTTTGATCGGTTAATGTGTCACTTTGTCTTCATGATGTTTTGATACCTCAAAACTTCACTCTGTGATCTTTGCAATGTTGCTCAAAATAGTATCAAAAAGGTGTATTATAGGTTATTCAGAGGCCAGAGTGTGCCACTGATACATAATGACTCAAAGTACAGAAAATAAATACAATTATGCAGCTTGGATGCAGATTTTGGATTTCACAAAGCAAACATTTCAACCCCTAAATTAACATGCTTTGCCATCGGGTTGAGATATCGCTCACATCAAACATCATGCTTCTTTAAAACGCTTCATGAAGTAGAGACATGTCCAGACGGAGAGTAATTATTATTCCAACCTGCTCAGGCCACGCTACACTTACACGCCACAGCTCCACGTGATCCAGACACACCCGACACAGCCAGGTCTGTTATCAGCATGTAGCAACAGAGTCAAACGCAGGTGGCAGAACCTGTTATCTGACGCTTCCCTGAGCTGCTCTATGTGAGTGTGTGTGTGTGTGTGTGTCACGCTCTCACTCTCTGCAAACACCATCACAGTGTTTGCACACAGGCTGGTGGTCCACACAGACTTTATTTACATATCTTGTCTCAACTCTCAGGTTCTGGGGCTTTAAAAAGCACTTTATGATCCATTACTGTCAGATGTGAGGAGCCCGAGGAGACCAGGATACACTCTGGTGATGCTTTACAACCCTAATTCAGTGTCTATGTTAGACAGCTCTATGTGATTCATGGAAAGTTTGTCCCCCCCAGTGATCGTACTGCTCAAATTACACTTGTCTAACTCATTCAACAAATACCTCTCCTAGACATCTCATTTGACACTGTATGTTCAGTCAATTTAAGGGAGAGGTTCCTATGTGGAAGATCCTCACGAGTCTGCAACGGACATTAAAACACAACTGGTCAGAGGAGCCGTTTCCAGCATCCTTCGCCAAGTCCCCTGGACAGGTGTCTTGATTTTGTACTTTCAATGCTTAATGAAATGTATTCAGTCACATCACAACACAGCAAGTATTAAAGTTGATTACTGAAATAGTATCAGATCTTAGTAGCAGAGGCTGATGTAGTAAGAGTAAGTTTTCCACTTTTCTCCTCCTTCCAGCTGCGTCCTACTGATGAGTGTCACGTTAATCATTATGCCGTTAATCACTGGGCACGGCCCTGCTTACTGGTGTGATGAAACCGAGAGTGACAGCAGAACAGGCTCGTGAGTTAAATGAAGGTTGGCTCATCTGCGACAACACAGACTGAACCTGAGGAGCTTCTTATTGGGGGTTTAGAGCAGCTTTGCAACGTCTGACTGAGTGAGAGTTATTCAGGTGTTTCTGATAAACCGGGCGTCTGGGGTCAGGAAGAGAAACACTTCAGACGCCAGAGTTCCCTGTTTCTGTTGTTTCAGCATGTTCGGGAGCTGCCTGGGTGGTGGCTGCAGGAAGTGCGAAGGGCGGCCGGAGAAAAAACACTTAAAAATATTTGGAGGAAACGTCACATACAGTAGAGCTCCTACTAAAGTTCTTCAAAACTCAAAATATCAAGCTCAAGGATATTAGGAAATTAGGAAAATAGAAATGAAACCTGGTGACTTCTTCACTCCTCCAAAACCTTATCTATTACATTATCTCAATGCCACCATTAAGTTGCCAAAGTGTGTCATGAATGTCTTGAATGAGCCTGAGACCTGAAAAAAACAGAACACAACTAAATATCTTGACATGTTGGAGCTTCTCAAGCCCCTGAAAGCACCATAAAAAACAGGAGACACTAAAACGTCTTTCACGCTATGAAACGGCCTCACACACCTGTACAGTCATTCTGAAATCAGGGCAAGGCACTAGAACATGTAACTCACTGTGACACATAGATACTGCACAAACTGGTGCAGCCTGGTTGTAAAGTGAGGCCCAGTTTGGCTGAAGGAAGGCCTGAGGTTTGGTTTATGACCCTGAGAAGCTCAAAAGAGGATAACGTACAGTCACTGTCACACAAACAGTGTGTGTGTGTGTGTGTGTGTGTGTGTGTGTGTGTGTGTGTGTGTGTGAGATCACGTGGAGGTGGGTGTGTCGCCACGCTGCAGAGTCACAGCAGCTACAACAACATACATGTCATTCCTGCAGAGAAAGGGAGAGTCGAGTCGAGACAACACACACAAACACTCTCATTCAGACACGCATACACTAATACACACAAACACACACTCCTGATCCACTGCCAACCAGAGCTGCACCAACTAAATGAGTTAACGAAGTGGCATAAAATAACACCTGCTTTCATGATAAAGTCAAGTGAAGCCTTTAGAAATATTTTGGGGTAATTTCTCTAATAATTTCTCTAAGAGAATATTGTCTGGTTGTTTTTGTCCTTTGAGGCAGCAAACCGATATGTATGAGGTGTGGACAAAACAAAAAAACAAAGTTTCTATAATGAGAATGTTTTCTTTCCCTGACATTATACTGACCCTACAAGTTGATTAATCTGATCGAGATAACTGTTGCGTCACTGACAGATCTTGTTGTTGTTTTTAGAAAAACTCAAACTAAACTTTCATCAGCTCCCGAGCTCGGAGACGTGCTACCCTGACAGTGAGCTGTGGCTGGTGTGATTGCTGAGTTCATTTTCACGGATCACAAAAATGCCTCGGGTCGACCCGGACACGCTGTAATGTGCTGCTGACCTGCAGATGCTAAATTCCAGAGATCCACTGCAGACCTGGGCTCAGGCTGCTGTGCAGAATGTGTGGGAGGGTAATAACAACCGTATGACGATAAGGTGGTGGGCTAGAGCTGCAGTGTGTGTGTGTGTGTGTGTGTGTGTGTGTGTGTGTGTGTGTGTGTGTGTGTGTGTGTGAGGCAGACTGACCTAGAAAAGTATGGGTGACAGAACAATCCACCATTTCTTAGGAAAATGAGACACTGTTCTACAAATAGGTGTCTGTATTCCACTTCATTCTACAAAATGTAAGTGCAAAAATGTTATTCTCTGCTTCCAGCTCCTCAAACATGGAACGATGCAGCTCCAACATAAGGAACGTGAACTTCCCTCGAGGCTAAAAAAAACAAACTTTTTTCTCAGCCTTTTAACAAAGTAGTGCTGGATCAACAGGACAAGAAAATGAAAGATGTAATTATGATGGTGACGCGTAGGTGTGTTTATTTGACATATGTAGCTTTTTTTCCCATGAGATGAGTTGAGACAAGGTTCCTCTCTGCCTGCAGGTAAAAAATAGAACTACCTCGTACAGATGTGATTGAACAGCAGCTGGCATTTACAATGAAGGCTCCTCATGGTTGATCTCATAAAGGCTCTGGGGTTCTGAGAGGAGCCGTAACCCAATACTCACACCAATACATCATCATCACAGACAAAAAGAGAGAGGGTGTGTGTGTGTGTGTGTGTGTGTGTGTGTGTGTGTGTGTGTGTGTGTGTGTGTGTGTGTGTGTGTGTGTGTGTGTGGTGATGTAGGTCAGTGTGTGAGCCAAGCTCTCGGGACACAGTGTGACCGAGTAACACTAGAGGTTGTTATTGGAAAGAGAAGAGTCACTTTACCACACTGGCTCTTTGTGCGAGTCCGTGTGTGTGTGTGTGTGTGTGTGTGTGTGTGTGTGTGTGTGTGTGTCCCTATGTGTGTGTGTCCCTATGTGTGTATCTCTGTGTGTGCCTCAGTCCATCAGGGTAGTAAAAGCCCTCCCCCTGAATCTCAGGTGGAATCTCTTTTCCCACAAAAAAGTTTTCTTTTTCTTCGAACACCCAGACTATTTTTCATTCATAAAGTTTCAGCCTTGATTCCAAGCAGCTCAAGAGCTGGGGTGTGTACCTGAACAGCAACACACACAGTGAGATGAAGTGGTTGTAAATCAGCTTAACCAACACAACCGAAAACCAGATTAATCTACAAGGAAATGTAAAAGATGAGGAGCCCAGATAGAGCGGCCTGAGGGCCTCCACACCATGACTGTGTGTCAGGTGCAGACAGCGGAGCAGGTGGAGTCCAGATGTGATAAGATAGCACACAGCTGTATCAGTCTGAATCTGCAGTCAGTGGAGGAGTCTCTCTCTCTATCTTCACATCCATCTGTCTGCATGAGATCCCATCACAAACAAGCACTGAGAGGGAGGCTTAAAAAAAGCTGAAAAGCGTGGCTGGAAACCTGAAAATCTGCTGCCATCGAGACACTTTTAAATAACCCGATCGAGAGGTTTCACCTGGCTGGGACTTCAACCCTTCTTCTGCTTCAGTGGCTGTAAAGAGAACATTAAGGAGACGTAACCCTAACCCTCTAAATCGGGATCGTCTTACTTCCACCGAACGACGTACCAAAGAGCATTCCTCCGAATCGGCGTCACAAACGCGACAAACAGTTTAACATTCTTACACAGCCGCTACGCGGCTCCCTGCTGCTCTGCCCTCTAATTAGCCGTGAATACTTCTCATACCCAACAGTGGTGAGAGGAGACGACTCAGATCCAGATCTCCCCTTAAAAACTGAGCTCAGCCACTGAGATCTGGGTTCAAACTGAGCAGAGTCAGCACAGTTAGAGGATCCCACCTCTGTGTTCGCTTACACACCTGTCAGTTACCATCCGGCTTAACCGCACTTGAACCCGAGGCTTTTCTCTCAGCTTCTCCAGCGTTCCTCCAGAGTCTCAGTGTTTTCGTTAGGCTTGCAAGGCCTTGACCTGCCCGAGCTAATCGTTTACGAGCTGTCAAAACTGTACACAGTTCTCACAGGTGTCGCCCTAGTGAAACTAAAGACGTGTAAGAACAAGTGGAGAGGGACGTGATGCCACGCTCTTCTTTCAGTCCAAGTTCAGACCACATTTGGCTGAAGACTAATCTGCTGATATTTGTCTTCATTGGGACATTTTAATCTTAAATTTGACATAATTTGTTGTGCCCAACAATCGCTCTAAACCTCAACATTAAACCCAAAAAAATGAGACTAGAATATGTTTTTCAACCGCTTGTTTCATCAACGGTTAGCGATGATAGCTGTGATTCATCAACAGAAACATTGAGTAGTGGGTGTAAAGTGTATGTTCCCTTGAAAGCTGCCTGGCCTGTGCAGACCTGCAAACCACAAGTCCGACCCGAGCAACAGATTTGACTATACGGAGGCTGTGGACCAATCAGCGCAGAGCCTGGCTGACAATAACCAACAGATCAGAGACGCCCCTTCCACACTTTACCCCAACCCTTTAGGATCCGTCACAGTTTTTTAGTAGAGAACAAACACCCTGCAGGTCCAACCAGTTCCAGGTCGGCTCTGCCTCGTTCTCTCTGTCCTCTTGTAACAATAAAAAAAAAAACAACGTTCTTTCTTTTTTGTTCGAGAGTGACAAGACTGAATGCATCGTGGCTGTTTTGGCTCCGTCTTGCTCACCACACCTTCCTCTGATGGACTCGAGTCAAACACCGTCAAGAGAGAAAACGATGCCCACCATAACAAACTACAAGCGACTTGTCAGTTATGTCACGTTGTTGTTGTTGTGATGCAACATGACTCCACATGCAAGTACAACCACAGTTTGATAGAACAATAAAATCATTATTGTGTCTCTGTAGTTAATGTCCCCATCCTCTATTCTAATGACACCAATTAAGGGAAAGGCCTTGCAAGCTGCAGCTTGAGAGGCGGCAGACAGACGTCACTGAGCCTCTGCTCCACCCGTCCTTCAAACCTTTGGCCCATTCTCATATGCAAAGTTGGGCGGGTTTCCCTCACTTAACCTGTTCCCAGATCACAAAATGTGCCTATCAGACATGCTTGTGTTGAATATTGGCAAAGCGCATCTCAGATCTATTCCTAATAGACCTCTGAAGATGCCAAAAGCCAAAGGGCAAAGGCCTCCCAACAACATCAGATAACTCCACCGAACCAATGTAATGAATCACATGTATGAGTGGTTGTGTTCGAATGACAAAGGAAACGCTTTGCAAAGGTGCACGTGTCTTTGCACATGCAACTAAAAACAACAACTCTCAGCATCCAACGACAGCCTTTTTTTCGAGGGTAAAGATCTGAATCCCGTAAGTGAATTTGGCAACAACTAATCAAGCATGTAAAATCTTTTTCGGAAGAGAATTCCACAGATTAATCGACTGCCAAAATAGCTATTTGCTGCAGCCCAAGAAACACTTATGCATCCTGCACATGTACTGTAGCATGAATGATTCACAGTATATTCCACTCTCTCTGTGGCCTCGTCTCTTTTTCTTGTCTCTCACATTCCTGAGGCCGTCCTGCAAACCTCCCGTGTTGCCACAGGGTGTGTAGCCTTACATAACATGAATTTCTTCCCCTGCTCTCCAGCTTTCCTGTACTTTACCGTACTTGCTCTTGAAAAAGCACCTTGTCATTGTGCTTCATACTGTGACACCACATTCAAAATACCATGACTATGATTTGTGTCAGAACACACACCCCTAAGTCAGCCAGGGGTGTGTGTGTATTTGCCTCTAAATATGCGTCAGAGTGTGTTACTTTCCCTCACTTTGCAGACAGAAATCGGGGTTTTCTCCCCCCCCAGGCTGAGTGAGAGGAGCTCAGCAGCTGCTCTGTTTTTTAATGCAAACACATGCAGAGAGACGAGAAACTTCTAACTGCGCTGCAAGAAGTCACAGTGCCACCGGGTTAGACTGCAGGACGGGGGGGTGGGGGGGGTGTGGTCGCAGCTCCTCCGACTTTGTCCTGGTCCAACAATAAAATCATCAGGACAAAGCCTGGCTGTGTGGAGCAGAGTGACAGACGGCCGCAGCCAAAAGCCACCGATCGTCTAGCGAGACAAACAAGGCTGCAGAAACACACATGCCGACGGATCTTTGCAACTGAAAATTCACGTCTCTCAGAGTCTTTCACGGTTCGAGTCTCACTCAAAGGAAATAAAAGACAGACATGAGGTGACGGAATCGCATGGTTCAGTCAAAGCTTCTGGAAACAAGCTGCAACTGGCTCCAGCTCCTGACTTAATAAACATGAAGTCATTTTCACTATGATGCAGTTATGAATGTGTTAGTGAACACATGATCTTCTCCCACTCTGCAGTTCTTAAGTACTTGAGCGCTGTTTCATTACACTTCGTATTCACAGCACTGTGGATATAATCTGCGTCAGAACACACACCCCTCAGTCAGTCAGAGGTGTGTGCGTGTGTGCGTGTGTGCGTGTGTGCGTGTGTGATCAGACATTCAGTGAGTAACCACATGGTTCAGTCAGGGATACAAGCTTCTGAAAACAGGCTGCAACAGGTTCAAACTCATCTAATAAACCGCCCATTTTAATTTTTCTTTTTCCTATTTTGCTACAGTTTCATTATGAAACTTCTGTTCTCAATATGTTGTTAAAGATGTGATTCTGTGTCTCTTTTCAATGCTTTATTGTGTTTTGCAATAAAAATGAGGAAACTGAACAGACCTGACTATTTTTCCCTAACGACAAAAGGGGGCTGACTTTGACTCCACACTCAATGAATGAATCCATGGAGGGCATCCAGCTTTTTTCTTCTTTTCATAATGTCTCGATGCATAATGAGTCGTTGAGATGGTGCCAAGTCCAACGGCATAAATCAGAGAGCCTCCCTGTTTCACGCGAAGGAATGCAGCCGCCCACAGCCGCGGCCTCTGGGAAGGAGCCGGACCCACCTCGCCCCACCAGCCGCCCCGTCAGCCGCCCTGCCCCGCTGGTTGGGCGTCCTGCAGTTATGACAGCGCTGTTGTCACGGGGTGAAGGTGGAGCCGGGGCGTAGCTGCACGCCGTTTGAGGCAGCGAGGTCTCCAGGAGCTCCGAGAGGTTTCTGACTCGTTCTGCCGCTGCTCTCTCTCATGCCAACATGTTCCCGTGTCGAGGGCTCACGATAGCGGGTGTGTCTGCACACAACCAATGCCCTGACTCCACACTCTGTAGCTGGCTTTGGGTCTGACACTGATAAACTCACTGAAGTGCATCAAAATATCAAGATCTAAAACTATAAACATCTGATTTCTGTTGGGAATCTGCTAAATGTGAGCAGCATTTGTTGTTTGCAATTCCACAAAAGTCCACTTTCTTATGCACGTCCTATAAACTGGATAACACTGTTATGGCGCTTCTTCAACGCTATCACAGAGACAACTTCACCTTGACCCGTGATCATAAAATCAGAGCAGATCAAAGCATAAAGCTGGTACAGCGCGAGGTCGGGTTTATGACTGAGCTGGAGCTGAACTGAGCCTGAGATTATCCAGGCGTGTCTGAGAAAGCGAGGCGTTGGGAGTCAGATCTGCCAACACATCCTGGGACGAGTCTTCAGACAAACGGTGTCCTACAGGGGATCTTGTGGTTTTAGGGTGTTAAAGGAGAAGCCATGAAACACTGGCTTCATCAGAAACGCCCCAGAAGCTATTTTCACTGCCCGGTCACAAGCAAGAATATTTTGGCTCATTTCTGCACAGACATGGCGCTCTTTCATGTTCATCTGGCAGGCTGGTCATCACTGGCTCTGAATGGACTCTTGTGCATTCAACAAAGCAAAGGTGAAGATGCTTTCGAGGTCTGTGTCTGAGTACACATAGCGCATGTTTAGCAGTGGTGATGCTAACTCTTTTACTGGTTTCTCTGGTTCTTTTTTCCTCCCTTCATTAGTCACAGTGGACAACTACGCAGCACTGATGTGCTCACATCAACTTCAGATCCTCAAAGAAATCACCTCGGACTCGTTGTGACAAGTTACAGTCACATTCATTTGCTTGGGAGTGTGTGTGTGTGTGTTTGCCAAGGTGACAAACCTCCCATGTTGCTATTGCTCAGATTTCCAGTTTGCATTTCTTTGTGTGCGTGTGAATGTGCATGTGAGTGTCTGGGCCCAGGCTCATTTGCATGTTTGACTGTTCTCCTATAGCTATAGAGTTCAAGTTCATCTGCGTTCCACACAAAACAAACAAGCTGAAGTGGATGAGAAGCCTGAACTCAGGGCAAGACTTAACAAGGCTTTTTGCTCCTGTTGCTTCTCATGGGCTGAAGGACATACTTGTGTGTTTGCCAGGCTCCTGCTGTCACCACAGAGCCGTTCAGAGGCAGAAGAACTCCAAGTTTTGTGTATTTGTGTATGTGCGTGTGTTTCTGTGTGTCTGTGCGTGTACTCACCTCTTCTTCGACACTTGGCGCTGGGCTCTTTATGGGACTGGACGAATGGCTGAACACTGAGGACTGGCTGCTCTGGATCAACAAACAAAAGGTGGAAGACAAAACACGAGGGGAGAATGTCAAAGCATGACCAGCAAATAGAGAAACTCTTTAGTTAGATCTTAGCAAGCAGATGCAATTTCAGTCTGTAGACAGAAACATACAAAGAGCTATCAGCGTCAATATCAGGCTGTGATCAGAGTCTAAAAAGAGCAGACTGTGACTTCATCATGGGGGATGCAGGTAGAGATGCGGGAATTTACTTTTTGATTCAACAATTCCTGTAAAATCCTGCAGTTTGCCTGTGAATCAGACGGGAGGAGACACAACATAGGAAGAGTCTGGATTCTAAAACGCTACGTGAGTCAGCTCTGACAGTGATCGACTCCAACCCGACTGACACCTGAAATTTCTCCTACTGGTTTCAAACTCTCCTTTTGAGCAGCACAATGAACATGCAACCTCAGGAGCATCAATGTTGACAACTGCTGAGTTTACTACTCAGCAGTTGTAATTTCTGGCTGTCAATCAAGCGGCGATTAGTACAAATAGTTAGTTGGGAATACTGGAAAAACAACATTTCACAGGGCAGCAATTGACCTGACTTCACTCCCTTCAGCTTCCACTGGGAGGAGAAGAAAAAAAGAAAAACCTTCCCAAGTTCTTTGCCCTCCAGAGCCACGTGAGAGTTCATCCTCCTAGTTAAGAGCAGCTCTGCTTCCTGGCAGCGCGAGGAGGATGTGGACTGAGCTCGGCTCTGATGTCACTCCGAGGGCAGGAGCGAAAATGAAAACTGAATGTGAGCCAGAGACAGTCGGAGTGAATTCAGACCGAGCAGGATGCCAGGCAGCAGCTGCTGAGAAACCGTCTCCTCCACTGAGTCTTCTCAGCAGCTACCAGTCCAGCCATGGGTCTGATGAACAGTCAGAGCTGTAAAAAGCAACAAAGGTCGTAGTCCAACCAAGGGTGGGGCTGCTGATCCACACACCTGAGAAGGTTCAAGAGGGAACTGTTTGGAGCTTTTTGTTTGATAAATGACTTAAACCATCCATTTTAACCACCGCTCAGTCTTTCATAACTGCAAATTACAGCAAAGTCTGACAACCAGCTGGTAGCAGCTGTTTGCTCTCCATCTGCAAAGTTTACACAGTGTTCAGGTTCTACTAAACATGTAAATGAAGAAGTAAACGATGCCCTTGAACCAGTTCGTGGTTCAAGTTAGTGTCACTGAAAATTATATGGTTCTGATCAAGATTGAGAGTCTTAAGTTTTTATTTCCTTACTTTAAGCATTCAACTTTATACTACAATCTTACATCGAGTGCTTCACATTTTATTTCAAGGAATCTTGTGGATTGAAATCATGTCTGCTGCATGGACAGATAATTCCCCATGTTTTGAGTACCTTTTTCCTCAGATTTAAAGGTTTTTATCTTGTCTTCTTTTTTTAGACCCCCCCTCCCTTTTCTTTTGCAGCGTTAAGCTCTGAGCTCTGATCAGTGCAGGCTGACTGAGACGAGCTAATCCTACCAGGTGAAAATATGTGTTTGTCTTTAAACTTTCAGGGTGTGCCGCGTCAGCAGAGTCAGAGCGGGCGTGGCGACGCTTCTCTATCGAACACGGCATGAGAATTTAGCACCGCGCCTCCAACTGCAGCGAGAGCTCGAATGAGAACGTCTTGAGAGGGACAACCCCAACCCCAACCCGACAGGAAGGTGCACAGGCACCAGACAAGGACCAAACACGACCTGCAGCTGTGGAGAAGAGCCAGAGAGTCTATTTTTAGGAAGCCTAAAGATGCGGTAGAGAAGATATTATGCAAACACTCTGAGCTGACACCAGAGGCCTTGTGTAAACCATCCCGAGGGCGAAAGCCGAAGAATTCAGGAAGTGATGGCTTATCTCAGCTGGGAAGAAGCTTTCAGTCAGGACAGGAGCAGGTGCAGTGAGAGACAGATAAAGTAGAGCAGTGAGCTGAAGAGTGGAGAGAGACACACACACAACATCCAACCTCAACCTCACCCTAACACATCTGGGTTTATGATGGGATCTAAATAAAACAAACTGATTGTGTCTGTGTTTGTGTTTGCACCTGACAATTTGAATTACAGATGCAACAACATAGACTCCTTATCCACTGATGACACCTGCTTTTCAATATTTCAATATTTATCTCTTTCATCCTAATTCATCCTAATACCGTAAACTGAAGATCTGTGAGTTGTGGACAAAGCGTTCATTTTAGCTTTTATGAACAGTAGTCCTCAACATATTTCAGAAACTTTATAGATAGACAACCAAGAAAATAATCAGCTACAAAAATAATCATTTTTTGCATCCCCATGTTCTCACTGCCTCCATGGAGATCAGGACTTTGTCATCCAGCGATAAACACGTGACAAGTTTTAAGAGGAATAATAAGAGGAAGATAAAACAGGGATTGTTATCTTATCATTAACATGGCAGCAAATCTTCCCAAAGCTGATTCTTATTACACCCACTTAATCAAAAATAACATAAGAAACAAGAGGAGTGTCCTGCTGAACACTGCTCTCGTGCCTGTGCTAGATGATATGGGACTTCTTGAACATGTTTTTCTCCTTCCTGTCGCTTAAATCTTTCCCAGCCTCCAGTCACGCTCGCCTGCCGTGTTTATCTCTGAGCCGAGGCTGCGAGAATTCACAGTCGAGTGTCAGATTAATAAATCACCACCATGTGGGATACGCCGCCGATGTTGCTCTGCTCTGATGCTCTTCACACCCTGCAGTCGCACCACGTCCACACCTGGACAGGTGAAAGTGAACCTGACCGACCACAAGATGGACTGAAACACCACCACCTTGTTATGTCTTATTCAGCTCTGAAGAGGAGGATGAAGATCTATGATGCCTCGAAAGACTGTTCAATAAGCAAGGCGGTGGACGCAGGGGGCAGAAAGACATTTAGTGTGGAAACGGATTGAGGTCAAGTAGTTTCAGTTAGTTCCACACGTTTCAGTTTTGCCTGAAATCGTTCATTTGTCTGGTTTCTCAAGTGTTTAAGTTCAAATTTGCAAAGTTTACTGAATAGAATAGACATCATTTATTACCACTGCGCAGGTAGAAGTAAATTGCTCCAGGCACAATGATACTGAGGAAGCCTCCCTGAGGACAGGTGTTTACAGAGCAAACATAATTAAAATCAACATGCCTCATGTAAAACACAACTCTGACATGACATTACCTGGCAATGTCTTTAGCTTATCAGCAACAAAAATCTAAAATACAAAAAAATATATATTTTGTAAACCTGGACTGGATGATTCATACGAATAATGTGTAATTTTGCTTTACTTAAGATGCCAATAACGGTAAAAAAGTGAATGAAAGATTGATTTTTTTTCAGATAAGTAATTGTGCTTATTACTGCTATTAACCTTGATTTGTATCTTACAAACTCAGTTTAGACTCAGGGTGAGAAGTGTCCATCCAACACATATATGTATGTGTATGTTTCCACGTCTGTGCAATGTGTGCAGGTATGTGTTAGTGTACGTAGTGCAGTCAGCGGTGTCAAAATAACGCACACTAGAAAGACATAGATAACTAGATGGTAGATAGAACACCAAAAGTCAGAAAAATGCACAGAGATAGCAAAAAGAATCAATTATGAGTGTATCTATGCAGATACGTATGTATGCAAGATGTTGAGTGTTCAGAACTAAACATGACATGTGTGTATAATAGTCGTAGTTGTAGTAGTAGTAGCTGCTATTAGTACGGGTAAATGATAGATAGATAGATAGATAGATAGATAGATAGATAGATAGATAGATAGATAAATAGATAGATAGATAGATAGATAGATAGATAGATAGATAGATAGATAGATAGATAGATAGATAGATAGATAGATAGATAGATAGATAGATAGATAGATAGATAGATAGATAGATAGATAGATAGATAGAGTGGCATCAAATGAGTTTTGAATTGGTGAGTTGAGTATATGCAACTCAACTAGTAGACTTAGTTACAACAGTCGGCTCTAATCGGCTACAAATGCATATAAAAGTTAGGTTGGATCTAGTTCACTTATTTCAAACTTCTACTGAGAAACTTGGTATCTTATGTGTTACTCAACACAGTTGCGTGGAATGTAGTAGCAATAGCAGTTGCTGTAATAGTAGCAGTAACAGTAGTAGTAGTAGTAGCCTGGTTGTAGCCTAGTTGTAGAGAGTCGGGGCTCACCTCCATCTGCTGCTGCAGGACCATGTCGGACTCCTGGCTGCTGATGCTCAGGTGCTGCAGGCCCTGCAGGTAGACCGGGGACACCACCTGCTGCATCATGGGCTGCACCACCTGCTGCATCATGGGCTGCTGCATGACCACGTAGGACTGCTGCTGCTGCACCGGGATGAGCTGCGGCTGCTGCAGGGACAGCAGCTGGTGATGCTGCTGCACCGGGACCAGCTGGTGGTGCTGCTGCGGCACCACGTAGCGCAGCGTCTCGTAGCCGTTCACCGAGTACTGCAGCGGGGACACGGAGCCGGAGCCGGACACCGAGCCCGTGGAGCGCACCGTGCTGCTCACCGTGCTGCTCACCGGCTCCGGGGACGACACCTTCACCGTCCGGTAGGACGTCGACGTCTTCTGGCTGGTGTGGACAGACATGTTGGTTGTTGGAGGGAGGTAGGTTTACCACAGACCCGAAAGAAAAAAAGTTTCTCAGGTTCCAGAGGTTAGGCTGGAAACTGGAGCTCCGCAGTGAAACGTTCCTCTTCTGTGCGCGGAACAAACTGGGGAAGAAAGTTCGGTAAGAGGAGTACTGACACTGGGAGGAGGACCCAACAAACCGAGGGAGGAGTCCTGATCCTGTGATCCTCCGTACGCAAATACAGGACCAGGTGGGAGGGATCAGACAGTCCCACCTGGTGGGAAATATGACACCTGGCTGAGGGTAATATAGTGTAATACGATACAGCATAACAAAACAAAACAAAACACAGCAAAACATAACATAACATAACATAACAAAACAAAACAAAACAAGACATGACATGGCATGGCATGATATAACATGTTGTATTGTCTCTACCATACATGATTGCATGATAGTATGCATGATTGTTACCATTAATACTAGGTAGGCACTCATCATAGACGGTATAGTGCCGTAATGTCTACATATTCTACACATATATGCTACAAGACATATGAGAGTACTTCTCAGTGCTGTAATGTTAGTATATTCTTTGTATTGTACATACATGTACTTCCCATTCCTTACCATTACTTCATTACCATTTGTTGAGTACTTGATATAGAAGCTCTCTGAACTACCCCTAGAATGTAGAGATTCCATCCTCTGTGCTAAATGTATGTTTTGTCACTTTGTGCAACTCTCTGCTCCCTGATTTGCTCCACTGGGAATAAATGAAGTTCTGAATCGGAATCTGAGCGATGTGACATCATATCATATCATATCACATTATGTTCTGTCAAGTTATATTAAACTATAAACAGAAAGCAAGGAAAATTGTTTTGTTGTAACAATGATTCTTGTAAATACATCTTTTACCACTGGAAAGCGTTTTTATTTCAGTTATGCAGTAAATGGTGCCTCATTGTGCCAAGGAGCTTTTCTGACACAAAGGAGTACTGTCCATCCATTATCTTACCTCATCAAACTGTTTGTGCCAGTGATGGGCTCCAGCAGACCAAAAAGCCAAATCACACAATTTGTTTAAAATAAAACAAAATATTCCTTTATTACTTCCATAAAAGGAGAAATCCAGCAGCAAACTGGGTGGTGGAAGAAACACAGATGTAGGAAACAAATAATTACATGATGCACAGTGGCAGAAAGAAATGTTGCTGTCAAAATATGTTGCTGTAAAGATGTATGTGTGTGTGTTTGGTTATATGTGCATAATAGAGCCCATCTATTAGTACCAAACACACTGGCAATCATGACCTTAATGAACTGATAAAGTTGCTCTGAGGTTTCTGTGTAAGGTGTGTGTCTCCCCCTTCAGGCTGAATGAGAATCAAGCAGCGTCTATACAAGTCTCCGTTAGGAGAAAGAAGGTTATAACTTGAAAAAGTAAAATAAAATTGACTTATTTATTCATAGTTTGCTATTTTTATTATTTGTTTTCTTTAAGAAAAATACATGTTGGGGAATAAGTAGTAATTCACACGGATAGAGATTATGCCATTGGCAAAGCCAGTAGAACGTTTTTTTAAGAAAAAGCTATGCTAAACTATGCTTTATGATTTTTTATATTGTTTCAGTTACTACGTAGTAGTAGTGATGAATCTAACGCACGTGTCCTGTCCGTGTGTATGTGTTTAAATCTAATCTCGCGAGAACTGGAAACATCAAGTAACGTTCCGTGAGGAAGCATCTTTTATTTATCGGACACAATAATGGCTGCTACTCA
Source organism: Karalla daura (assembly GCA_029224185.1). Classification (NCBI taxonomy): domain Eukaryota; kingdom Metazoa; phylum Chordata; class Actinopteri; order Chaetodontiformes; family Leiognathidae; genus Karalla; species Karalla daura. The sequence goes on along the minus strand of CM055204.1, from coordinate 19,875,284 downwards.
ACGACTCGGCCAGTTTCCGCACTCTCCTGTTGACATTGGAGGGTCACCGTCGTGTCAGCCGTCGTCCTGAAGCCCCCAGCTCCTCCGGTGAGAGAAAATAAGTGAGAATATCGTGACAGTCCGTCGCTTTTTACCTCCAGCTGCTCTGCATCTCTCTGTCCTTCAGCCGGGACCTGCTCCGTTGCGTTAAACCAAATCCCGTTGTTAAAAACAAGCCACTGTACAAAGCGGCGCTTCTCTGTGGATGGATATGTATTTTGAAACTCCCTTTTCGACATATTAAGGTTACGTAACCGTCGTTTTTTAATTCGGCTGCGTTGAAATACGTCAAATGTCAAACATTTATTTTAAATCTGCGTTTTGAACCGCTTCCTCTTCGTGTCTCGCATTATCAAAACAGGCATCAGCAATCGATCGCTTTATAAAATATGCTCCTGGCTGATTGTATTATGTGCCGAATATGTCCTTATATCATAGCAATTCTAAATATGTCCTGATATGTACATCTCTTACTGTCACTGCTCATTACTTGCCGTAAAATCCGCATTGTTTTTGAGTTGACTGTTACAGCTGCCTTTATTGTACGCCGCATTTGGACTGTTTTATCTATATTGTAGATCTATATATTATCTATCTATATCTTATTTATCTTCTGTAAACTGATATACGCATACATGATTGATCTTATAACTCTAACTAGTCAATATTCTTATGTAATTTACAGATTGGTCGATCAGGACCGACCTTTACAGATTTGTCATCTGTTAAACACAATCAGGCAACGAATGACAATCATTTAATTGGTAATTTATGTTCTTTATGGGCGCAAGGATTGTGATGAGAGGCCTCTGGTTAAAATAAACATGTTGATTAGAAGCAGGGTCTCCCTGTCAGTGATGCAGGCCCCTGCAGCAACAGCACCATCAGCAGTTATGTAATCCACCCTACCCGCCTTCATCCTCTGGAATAATCCGGCTGTCTTTACCAGTCAGAATACGCTGCTTTTGTCATACGTATCCACTGTGACGTTTTCTTACCCCAGATTAATGTCTTAAACCCTGCCAACGCCTTCCGATAAATCATTCAAGATTAGACACTGTCTGAACCCGCAGAGGGAACATCTGAGTAAGTCTAGGAGTACTTAAAGTTTCAACAACATGATGGCATTTCCTGTTAAAGACATGGTCTATTCCAAGAGGTCCGGGGGAAAAATGTTCCATAACATCCTTATCATTCAGTTTTTTGGTTTTTTTTGGAGGGGGAGTAACTGTTGGCATTGAGCTACATTATAACAAGTGGTTGTTCTATTTAGATTAAATATAAACAGTTTGGAGTTGGATGTTGAGTGAGGCTGACCCAGATCGTCACAGGTGACGTCTGATCTTTGCCCCAGCTCCTTCCCCGGCTCCGCTGCTTGTCCACAATGTGTTGGCAGAGGGATTCGCGTGCCTCACACAGAGCCGTGTAGCCAGCTCCACATCACCACAACACAGCAGAGAGGTCGCGTCTTGTTTCATTTAACTGCTCGTCTGGCATCTGTACAGTAGATGTATTGGAACTCCTCTCTCTTCTTTCCCAGGTCCCTTCCTGGTTGAACTTGTTCATTGTCCTAGTGAAGTCATGTCCGGCTCAGGGGACTTACCAGGTAGGTAGAGGGTTAGTGGGGCACATATTGTGATGTTATTGTCTGTCTGTTGTGTCACTGCCTGTACAGTTGTATGTTTTTTGAGGGGGTGGAGGGGGGCCTTTCCTGTCTGGACAATGCCCTCGGGCACAAAGCCAGGTCTGTGAAGCCACTGTGGTTTTCCCATCCAGCAGCTTTAGAATGAATTGGAAACACTTGAGCCGGATGTCATCGTCTGACAATAGTGTCCAACATCACAGATGTTTTTGTGGTAAACGGAAGCAAATCCCTGCAGGTTCCAGTACCTCATGGAAACCTGAAACCAGAAAGCATTGTCTTTACTGGCTCGAGAACACAGGGACATGTTCAGCAACTGGGGGGTGATTTTCAGGTCTGCACAAACAATAGTTCAGTTTTCCAAATGATGCCTTGCTCTCTCTGAGACATTCATCTCAGCTGTCTGAAACACTGTTCAGAGCCTGGATGGGTGTTTCATTTTCTCTAGGAGACACAACAAATCTGGACTGTTTGTGCATGTTTTTAGATTCTCATTTTATTTCCTTTAGTGCCAGTTTACACATAACTATTGACAATCATGATCTACATTTATTAATGTTTGATTCATAATTGATTTTGATTTGATGCAGATTGGGCAGGGCTGTGAAATGCACTGCTTTGGTTTACTGGCAGACTGAGAAACACTGAGTAACATGTTGATGAGCTCTCTCAGAATCACAGTTGGAAGGAATTTGACTTTGTATGTTGTCCAAAACACGTCAGACTAATACGTTGAATGACTGTAAGTCAGTGCTGGCCGGAGGCCTTTATTTAAGAGCGTGCACAGGGCGCTGACATGTGTGACGCTGGTCTGCAGCCCTGGAGGGCTCCGGCATGGGCGGCATGAGGCTTCCTGTGGGGATGACCCGCCGCGCTCTGAGCTACGACGACAACCTGGAGGCGCCCATGTCCACGCCGCCACACGACATCAACATCAACAACCTGTGGAGGCGGCCCATCATCCCGGAGCGGAGGTTCTCACACCTGTCTGAGGTCTCACACACACACACACACACACACACACACACACACACACACACACACACACTGAGACATCCCTCCCAGACACACAGGAATGCAGTGGGATGATGGTGGTTGTTTGTTTTCCAAACAGGAGGATGAGAGTGGTGGAGGTGTGAGTCACGCTCCAGCCATAGACAGCGCCCCCTCCAGGTCACCGAGTGTGGTCAAAGCCAAGGCCTCCTCGGTCATCATGAACTCTCTCATCACCAGTAAGTACCACCTGTTCATACTCAAGGATAAAGATGAAAATAAGAAGATGGGAAGTGGTGTCTTTTTGCTTCACTTTCATCCTTTTTTCTGCTTTTATTGTGTCTGTTATGTAATGTGTGGCCTATATCATAATGGTTACTCTAGACCTAACTGATCTTAATGTTTAATTTAATGTAACTTTCACCTGATGTAAGGCCCTATAAAACAGTTGTTTGGCTTATTTAGTAGATACTAAGCTCTGACGTAAACATTACTCTTTGCTCTCCCTCTCTAGAGCAGACTCACGACAGCATGCACAAGTTTGAGCAGCGGGTGGGACTGACCGACGGCAGCTACACGCCCCACAAAGGCCTCACGGCCGAGGAGACCAGGCACCTCCACCGCATTCCCGAGTCCCTCCAGGTCTGAAAACCACGTGTGTAGTGGGCTGTATGGATGGAGCTGCACGCCTCAGTGGCTTTCCATTCATGTCAGTCCTGCTAGAGCAGATCTGTTGCATAAGCACATGGTCACTCGCTGTGAAGGGCTCGATTGATGCATTTATAGGGGAAAGTAGCCTGTAACGTTGCTAAACACTCAGCATTAAAGAATCCTAAGGAACATTTCAATTCCTGATTAGAATCAATGCAGTGGAACCAGAAAGACCGTCTCCTTTTTTACTGTCCAAAACCAGACTGCAGCATCATCCCTGCTACTCGCTAACCTGCACTGTGTTTAGATACTTTATTATTTGGTACACAGGCAGTCCAATGGATTGCAAGGAAGCTGACAAGGAAATGAGATTGCATTTGTGCATTTATTCCTGCTTTGTTTTTTATTCTAGAAACTGCAGATCCAGAGCCTGGAGTCCAGAGAAGAACGGCAAAACTCCTCGGCCCAGTCCACTCCATCCAGCACTCCACACAGCTCCCCAAAACAGCACCGCAGGTACACACACACACACACACGCAGACACACACACACACACACACACAGACACACACACACATACGCACACACACACAGACACACACACACAAACACACAGACACACACACACACAGACACACACACACATACACACATACACATACGCACACACACACACACACACACACACACAAACACACATGGCACAATCACCATCCTGTTCCCATTCTGTCCACAGCACAGGACAAACACTGCCAGATCTATAAGTCGGTCAAGTTTAAGTTCTCTCTCTCTCCCCCTCCCTCCCTCTCTCGCCCCCCCCTCATCTGTTTTGTAGGAGCTGGTTCAACAGCACAGGGTCGGAGGTCAGCAGCTCGTCCAACAGCAGCGTGGACCTGGGGGACTCGGCAGCAGCACTGGGGGGCGCGGTGGAGAGGTGGAGCGTGTTCGGGCCGCGGCCGCTCGTCCAGAAGTCGACCTCTGACCTGGGATCAGACTCCGCCGCTCCAGGTAGACAGCAACACCTCAGTGAGGCTTACATCCAACCCTAACCCCAACACCTGGCTTCCCAGGCAGCTTTAAGAGCCACATAGTTAGACATTTACATCCCCGATAGAAGAAGGAGATACTCGGATACAATCAACTAATACCAGAGAAGTCCCTTTGCTTTGTTTGCTCAGGCACAAACATGAAGTTGGTGAGAGGTGAGAGTGTTTACAGGTAGGTGCGCATGTCCGCGCTGTGTTTCTGCAATCTGGGTTAACGAACAGAGCGACCTTCGGCCTGGCGGTAAACACGGGCCAGAGGTCTGAGCTGACAGCTGCAGGAGCCTGCGCACACATTGTCTTCTCCTAATAAGTTCATGGCAGCGATTATAAAAAGTCCGAGCAGAGCGGGCAGATACGGATCACTGGCAGCTCCAGAGATACAGCCTCTACATGTGGGACATAGCAGCCGGGCAGCTTTCACTGTCCTCTCCCCACTATGACTTTAGGTAGGTACTGAGAGGTTGAATCATAATATCAGACTGGAAAGAAGTGATGAAATGTGGCGACTGCTTGGTAGCTTTCACAGGAAGAAAAACAACCTGTAGAGGAGTTATTTCAGTCTGCAGCCACAGACAGGAATACAGCAGGACTGTTTTATTTATCTATTTAAGTACCTGCTGCAGGTAAGTGACAGTGACAACGCATGTTGCATACTATTGCAACATGCATTAGTATTGTGTTGCACAGTACCAGGAAAACTTTATTATGTAATGGAGAGGTTATGTAAAAGAAGAAGAATTAGCAAATAAAGTGTAAGGTTTATTACTAATAATGAGAATTATTATCATTATTTCATGCACTTATGTCCTGAAACTGCACAGAAAGAACACATTAATTAAATTTATCATGTCTGGGGGTATGTGAGGATTCTCATTCATCCAGGTTGTTGTTGAGCAAGTTTGACTCACAACTCCTTAGATCCTCAGGAATGTAATGATTCAACACTGTGAAACTACTGGAAAGTGAAATAGTTTACAGTTGTGTGGTGGTTTTATCATCTGATCTTCTGGGGTCGCTCTCTGCCCCAGGTGGCCTCAGTGATGTCAGGGTCACTGCACACACACAAGTTAAACAACACGTCAGAGCTCTCGCCTGTGTACAGAACAAGTCAATATTCATGTCACATCCCAGGTCTGAAAGCAGCTCTCTGTTTTCCTACTGGACCTAAACGCACCATCCACGTCCTGCTGAAAGTCTGTTAAAGGATAGAATAAATAGATGGGTGTGAGTGTCACCCACATCTGGATCACCTTTAGTCGTCTCAGAGGATGGAGGAACAGGAGAAGGAAGTGTGATAGAGAAAACGTTTCATGTCAGCTATCATTATATAATCCCTCTGCTGTTTGGTGTAATAGTGTTTCAGGTTATATTTATAACCTAATATACTAATATTTATATACTAATCCTATCCTGTCTGAGACATTTCTGATGGAACCAGTGCTCCACAGCTTCTACTTTAACACCAGAGAACAAAGCTGAATTCTCCATTCTTCCATTCTGCATCCCCCCTCTGACTCCTGGGCTGTTTCTGGTCTCCCAGCAGGCTTTGCTCTGCAGGCCTACCGCAGCGCCCAGAAGCCGACCCCCATGGAGGTGATGAAGGCTCAGGCCACCCGGCTGGCTGACAGCCCGTCTGCCCAGGCCCTGGCCCCACCCAAGATGGAGATCCCCACCATGGAGGGTCGCCGTCAGGGGGCGCGCCCCCACAAGCTCAAACCGCGGGACATGAACATCCTGACGCCCTCTGGCTTCTGAGGGAGGACCACCCCGAGGCTGAAGCTCCCATCAAACCTGCCAGCTGTGTCTCAGCTGTTACTCTGACTGAAAGTCAAAGTGAATATCCTCAAAAGAGAAACCATCCTTAAAGCTTTGAGTCATTCATGCAGCCTGGTCCACGTTCTCCCCCTTTAATGTGTTACTGAGCAGACTGGCTTCACTTTCATCACAGCTTGTGTCTAGTTTGATGAGACTGTGGGCGGCACTGACCTCTGGAGCAGGTTGTACACTAACCCCAGCTTCCTGCTCTCTGTTTCTAACCAACCTGGATGAGTGGCACTCTGACACTTCTCACTGTCAAATGAAGGATTGTTGATACTGACATTTCAGAGCTAACATCGAGTCTTTTCGACAACTTATGCCAGCTACTGTGTACAACCTGATGGCTGACGCCAGTTTGAGCTCACATTTCATTTTTTCTGCTGCTCAGAAGCTGAAAATAAGACACAAGGTGTGACAATAGATGAAATACTGCAGCAGAAGTCTTTCTGCTCTTCCTTGGTTACGGGCGGTTTTGGTTTCATGGGACCTTAAGCTGCGAGTCTAATGTCTGATAACCACTGTCCATCGTTGTCATCACATCTGGATAGAAAGAAAAAAATGCAGAGACGTTCCCATGTGTGCTGCTTGGAGACATTCAGTGTGCTGCTTGGCTGTAGTAGACGCTCTGGCTGTTCTAACCCACCGCTAACCATCCCATCCAGCTGCAGCATGAGCTGACATGAACACGTTGACCAACCCCTGGAGTCCAGACGACCTGGGCCTGGAAAAGCAAAGCCGCTGGTTTCAGAAGGTCCTCCTGTAGATGCACTTTAGCCACGCTCTCCTCAGGCTGCACAGGAGAGGATGCAGATTGGCGTGCTGAGCATTCACAGTCTTAACGTGCGGTCTGCCTCTACAACAAACGTGTATCTCCTCCAAGGACCGTTTCACTAAGCAGGGAGGGGAGAAACCGATTTATTCCTCAATTGTAGTTCAATATGAATCAAAACAGAACAAGAAAATCCTCAGGAAATTTAGGGAATTTGGCAGTTTCCTGCTCACTGAAACGTTCCTCTAATTTTTTTTGTATAGTTTTTTTTTTAGATGTTTCATTGTATAAATTCCTTTTTTTAAATCTGCTACTGTAGCAACAGGTTTTTGTTCCTTTGGGATCAGAAGAAGGGATGCAGATGTGTGTCTGTGTGTGTGTGTGTGTGTGTGCGCGCTCTTCAGGAAGTCAGAAGGTTTCTCTGAGCTTCCAGGCTACTGGGTACAGACAGTGCCGGGCTGTGAGCGTAGTTTGTCTGCTCTGTGTGTTTTGTTCTTTGTTTTAAACCAGCAGCTCGAACGTGGCGGATTCCTGTTTCTCTGGTGCCTACGGCACAGTTTGTCTGGGGTGCACAGCAGCCTCGTCCTGCAGAAACCTGGCCCCTTCTCACACACGCACACACACACACACACACACACAAACATACACACACACACATTAGCTTTCTAGCATCAGGGCGCCCAGAAGACATTTGCCTTAGGAGACGAGAAGTGACTGAAGTACGGGGATTAAGCTCAGAAAGCGCAGCGAAAATGTTTTTCATCCATGGTTCCTGCAAGATGACGTGTATGTGTGTGTGTGTGTGTGTAACACTATAATCCACCTGGTCACCACTTGGCACCCGTTTGTGTTATTTTTATTATTGTTGCACTCATTGTTTATGAAGTGGAAACACTGTCTGTTTGTGTGTTTGTCTGTTGGGTAAGCTAGTCCGAGCAGTGAAGGAGTCTGATACTTCCTGTACCTGTGCCGTGGTTTCTGTCGTTTCTCTCTCTTCCTGGTGAACCATTGATGAGGTGGACTGACTGTCAGCAGCTGTACATATGAGATGAACACGACTGTTTCTGCCCCACCATAGTTCACGTCAGCAGTGTGTGTAAAGTGTGATGCTGTTCCCTTTAAAACCTCTCCCTGACTGAAGTGTCTCGGTTCACAGTGACCCACTGATTTCTTTTGTTTGTTAAATTTCTGTTCTTCCAGTCGATGTGGAGAGATCTTCCTTGGTGTACACAGTCTCTATGCTGTTTCTGTTTCTTTGCCAGACCGGTTCGGTCAGTTACTTGGGAATAAATGTTGCATATGATCATCACAAAACCAGGTTTTTATTGTTGTTATTTTGATGTCGTCTGTTGTCTGCATCAGTTCATCACCCAGGCCTGGAGTCGGAACAAGATGAAGTTAGGACACAGTTCATCTTTCTAAAGAGCCTCAGTTCAACCGACCTTATTTAACAGAATTTAAATAAGACGGACAAAAAGTGGTTAGATGACCACAGTGACGATCAATTGAAAGCAGAGAAGAGCTTTATTTTTTAGGTGAAGTAGAAATGATTTTATTGGAAAAGCATCTTCATGCGCGTTCAGTCTCAGTGATGTCAGACTGTAAAAACATTTTCCTCTCGCTTTCTTTAGAGGTCCTGCTCCACCAGTCAAGTCTAGTGGGTGGAGAAGTGTCATTTAGTAGGCAGTCTTACAGCGAAAAGCAGAGGGGTTTTACCTCAAAGTTAGCTGGATTGTTCCAGTCATACCATTCCATTCTTTTCTTCTTTTTTTAGTTTCCAACTAATCTGATTGATCAGGTTAAAGAGAACAGGTCATGAAGCTGCTTGAGCTTAAAGCCAGAGTTCATGATGTTTGAGCTTCAAACAGCTCATCAATTAGCACAAGTTGCAGCTGTTGGATCACAGGCAGAAAGACAAAGAGTCTCTGGTTTCAGTTTATATATATGTATACGTAAAAAAGATAAGTTGTGAAATCCACAGAGGAACCTCAAACTCCTCGGGTTGGAGAGGCTTTGCTTGCGTTCCTCACCCAGTGTCTTCAAGTGTCTTTATCCCTCGTCAGGATCTGTTCGGGATTCCTCGATAGTGACGACTGAGCAGTTTTGGTTTTCCCATGGTGGAGCACTGGATGCACTTGTTGGTGATTGATCCCTGAATCATCACCCAAGAAGATTGTCATGAGAGGGGAGCAGAGGAAGAGGAGGAGGTCAGAGAATATGGCTCAGAAGCAGAGAAAGACGAGCGATACCAATGCTACCCTGTCATCTGGAAGGAAAATGATGGGAAATTCCCTGCGTCTGTGGTTTTCTCCACATGGAATAGGTTGGATGGACTGAACCACCCTCATGTGAACTCTGGAAGCAACTTGGCGACTGGTTCAAAGAAAAGGCAGAACGATCACGGAGCGCTCCAAACAGTCCAAACATTTCTCACACTGTCAACAACTGTTTTATTTCTTCTGATTATCTTCTGATAACTGGTTCCTGTGGGATGTGACTCCCTCTGAAGAACTCCATCTTCTACCTCACTATTCCCTCCTCTCTCTCTCTCTCTCCATCTCCTCTGATATCCAGAGTTCCTCCATCGTCCCCCTTCTTCCTGTCTTCACAGACTCCCTCCTCCGCCTTTCCCCCCTTCGCCTCCCCTCCCCCTGAACTCTCCGTACATCTGGAAGAACATCTCCATCTCCCTCTGCAGGGTGCTGTTGCGCAGGTCTGCGTCGGCTTTGGCTCGCTCCATGTTGCGGATCTTGATCTCGGCCACGCTTTGGCTCCTCCTCTGCTGCTCCAGGCTGATCCGCAGGACCGCCACCTGCCGCTTCAGGACGTCGTTGCAGCGCTCCAACCTGTGGCGTGCACACATACACAGACTCACCACCACGACACCTGGAACAATAAAGACTTCTGTGCTATCACAGTCCTGCATCTTTTCGAGACAGTTTACATGACAACTTTTTCGGATGAAAATGTGAAATGTGAAACTTTTGTTGCGTTCTGGATCAATGAAAATGGCTTTTGTCATGCCTGAAAACCGTTAACAGACTTCAGAGAGTAAAGATTCGAGAACGCATCCCGTCTCAGTGTCCATGTGGACATGTAGACTGTCTCAAAAATCACAGTGCCGCCTACTGGCCCGGAGTGTGTATTGCAACATTCCTGGTGCTTCCTACAGTTTTCTGTGCACCTGGGACTGTTTGATAATGAGGCCTGAAAATGATACACAGCATTGCCACGTAAATGTGACTTTAGATGTTTCCAGCTCCAACATGATTGGTCATCATCGAGCTTTGTAGAAGCCCAATGAAAAAGCACTCATGAAGGTCCCTGAGGAGCAGGGTTTGGGGCCAGAGAGATGCTGTTGTCTCACCTCTGAATGCGGGCCTGGTACTCTGCCCTCTGCTGGGCCATCTGCAGCTGCAGCTCAGACAGGAGCAGCTGAGCGTCCCTGGGCTCCGGCTGCAGCTCCGGCTCCTCCAGCTCAGCTGACCCAGCAGGTAGGAACACATCGGAGCTGCCTGTACTTAGAGGACTGTCACTGAGGACAGAGCAGGAGGCCGGGGAGTTAGGGTGGTGATGGTCGTCGTCATCTTCGTCTTCTTCATCATCTTCATCATTGTCACTGATGTTGTCTTCTACATTAGGTCTGCTTTCTTCTGCTGGTGCCTGACTTAAAGGCAACCTTCTACGTGGAGACATGTCAGGAGTCCCTTCATCCACGGTGTCCTCCCCAGCCTCATCCAGTGGTAGAACCTCACAGGAGGACCAGGAAGAGGAGGAGCCTCTCGTCTGCTCCACCCCCTCCCCCTCCCCCTCCACCTCCACCTGCACCTCCACCGTCTCTCCACAGGTTTTGGTATGGTCCTTGCTCTCAGGAATGGGACTTATGACGTCCTCCAACTTCTGACACCGAGACACCCTGTCCAGGTTGTCGTAGACAGACAGAGTGCTGTCTTCCTGAGCTTCACTGCTGCCCCTGCTGGCGGTTTCTGGCACTGCACCACCTTCCTCTGCAGCGCCTGAGATCCAGAAACCAACATCTGTTGCATCTGCTGTTGCTTCTCCTCCACCCGGCCAGCCCTCCGCCCAGTCTACAAACATGGGCCTGGTCCTGGGCCGGTGTGACAGCTGCTCCTGCAGATGGAGGCTGCTCACCGAGGCCTGGACCGATCCGGGGGGGTGTCCCTGGCTGCTGTGGCGCTGGTGGTAGCTGATGTTGGCTTGGCCGGAGTGGTGCTGACCGGACTGACTGCAGGAGGGTAGCGGGTAGAAGCAGTTCTCAGGGTGGGAGGAGGTGTAGCGATGTCCCAGAAGTCTCCTCTGACCCGAGGACACATCTGACCTGGCAGTAGATGAGGGGACATGGCTAAAAGAAGCAGCAAAAGAGAGGATGGGCTTTCAGATACTTTGTTTATCTGGTTTTCCAATGATTTAAGAGAACTTAGACTGCATTGCTCCACAACAATATGACAACACACTATCATTTTTATGACTGATATGCAAGCAGCCAATCAGAAAAAGGACTTTTTGGTTGCCACATAAACATGAAAGGGCACCAGATCTGTACAGCAATGGACTAAAATGTTCACACATCTAAAAACAGGATTGTAAAAGTCATCTAAGGCATTTCTGATGAAACCAGTGTTTCCTAGCTTCTATGACAGCAACAGAGAACACAGATACTGGAGAAATGGATGACAGTTTTCCCAGACTAAGAATATCCCATAGCTAGAGCGTAGATTCTTCCACAGGACCCACATGTTGTTCTGTACCTGTTGCAGGGCGTGTCTGCGCTGGCCTGTGCTGGTCCAGGCTCTGCAGAGCGCTCAGTGATGAGGGGCAGGGACAGCTGGCGGAGGCAGGGCGGCGGCTGCAGGTGAGGCTGCCTCAGAGGACTGGGCGAGGCACGGGCGGCTCCGGCTGGACGGGCAGAGGCCGGAGGAGGAGGGAATTTGGCAAACAGAGACTCGTGCTCTCGAATCAGCTCCAACATGAGGACCTGAACCAG